>JANHGN010020213.1:0-24460 GCA_024605025.1 Megaceryle maxima
GAGGCACTTCAGCTGGGCAGTTGGCTGTGTCCCCTTTCCAGAGAAACACCCATTAATTCCCTTGAGGTGTTTCCCTGTTGGCTGTTGTTATCACAGGAGCCCCTGGCTCATCTCTGTGAGACTTTGGCTGTGCTGCTGTGTCCCCAGCATGCTGCAGGTAATGGGCTGAAGTTCCTTAGCCCCCATCCCTCCAACCCTGGCGTGTCATCCCTCATCCTGTGACACAAAGGCTTGATGGTATCATTATCTTCCTCCTCCTTTGCATCTACTTGTTCATTCCCAAGTTCTACTGTGAGTCCAAGCTCTTGCATCTTCCCCATCACATGGCTCATTGTCTCCTACTTCCCCTGAAATAGCAGTGGAGCTGGTACACTGCCCCATAGATGTCCCAGGCTTGTTTCCAGCAAGCCTGTTTTTTCCCCTTTCCCCCTTTGAATCTTGTTTAAAGCTCGGTCAATGAGCCCAGCCAATTCTTGTGATAAAAGCCTTCTCCCCCTTTGAGAGAGACACACCCCATCTGCCACCAGCAGGCCTGGCCTCATGTAAATTGACCTGCAGTCAAAAACCCAAAAGTCCTGCTGGTGGCACCAGGTACGAAGCCATGAATTGATCTAGATGGTCCTCCTCAGTCTTTCTGGGTTGGTCCCTTTGACTGAGGGGATGGAAGAGAACACCAACTTTATAGGGGTTCTTTCTTGATATAAAAAGATGTCAGGGTAGACATACCTGGGATGGTATAAAGCTAAATTCAGGTTTTCTGTCTGCCCAAGTTTACATGTTCTGCTGTAGCCTACCAGTCTTTACAGTAACCTTCAGGTGGAAGGAAAAGTGGCTGACAGTATTGCCTATTGAAGGTCCTGCCCTTTGCAAGCAAAAATGTAAGAGAAGTTCCTTTTACCAAATAGTAAAGAGGAGATTTGGTACATTTCAACTCTATATAAACCAGGAATTTTATTGTAAAACATGACTTCTAATTAGGTTATGCAAAGTGGAATTTTCAGAGGAGTTTAGGAGCCACTGTCCCAGCATGTTCTAGGACACTGGCTTATGCTATAAGGATGGAGAAAGGAACTTGCACAGGATTTCCCATTTCAGTGCTCATCCACTGTGATCTTAGGAAGTGTAAAGGGGCATCAAGTTCTTATTTTTTTCAAGGTTAAGCTAAAGGATCAGGCCCTATAAGGCGGGTATAAAGAAATATCCCAAACTGATTTCAGCATGAGGTGTTATGCAGCTCTGTTCTACCCAGATTTTGGTGATCTACTTGTACCCACTACAAGGAACTTAAGATGATTTGGAAAATTCAGTAGCAGAAATTTGGTGTGCTGAAGAAATTTTACCCTGCGGGGGGAAGGGAGGGGGGCAGGAAGAGAATGACCTCATACAGCAGTTTGGCTCCCAGATCCACTCTGGGCTGTTAGACCTCCAAAATGCTCTCTCTCCATTATTGTTTTATGTGGAGAAGCCATCATGACTGATGACTGTTTATGTTTCCTTAACTGCAGAGAATACATATATATCACATTCTTCAAATCCCCAACATGCTGCTTCAATTATAGAATGTAGATTGCAATCTTTTCAATAATTAAACCACAGAATTATTAAATTACTTGAGAAACTCCAGCAGGAATATTGGAATTATAATGCCTTAGGATCAAAAGCCCTCCTAAATAAGAATGCAAAATAGCAATAGTTGTGCTTACAAGTGCAAGCTGTTCAAGTTAAGAAGGTTGAGTTTCGAACAGTTTGAAAAGATAAAAGCCAGACTTTCTTTTTATCCTAATTTACTTTCAAAGCCTGGGCTTTTGAGCACACTGTACTGTTCTCAGCCTGATTTATTTTTATTATTTTTATTGCTGGTTTTGTTATGTCAGTTTTTTCTGTTGTCAGTTTTTGCCTTTTTTTTTTTTTTAATATTACTTTTTTTGTATATTTTCCTGTTCTTAAAGAAAATTTAGAAAAAAATTATAGGCTACAAATATAATCACAAGGCTGGCAGTCAGGTTATTCTAACTAGATATTCCTTGCTGTTTCTTTTCTAAATCAGGTTTAATTCTGGCTTTTACAGCACAGCTTACCAATCAAAGAGAAAGTCACAGTGGACTTTTTGATGTGACCACACACTCATAAACCTCATTTTCCTTTTTTCTTTGGTATAAAGACCCCTTTGGTAGAACTACTCTATAAAGCTATTTATTGCTTTGCTTTTCTTCCATTTATGTTTGCAAATAAAGGATGACTATGAGAAAAAAAATCAGTGGCTCTAACCTTGTTTTGCTCTGTGTTGTTGAACAAGACTGTAGTGTGAAGTCCAAAGAAACACTGAAGAATCATGAAAGGTTAATATTTGTTATGTTTTCACAAGGTGAATTTAACTGAGAAGAAAATGATTTTTAAACCACAGAAGTGAAATATGTGCATTGCATATGGATACTCTCAGCTGGTGAGGGGAATCTGTGCCATAAAGCTCTATGCCTAAAAGCAGTGTTTTTCTTTCTTGTTTAGCAAATTTGCCTTTTCACAGGAAGAATTGCTGTGATTTCAGCAAGTGCGGGGGTACAAAAAGTCAGACACTGGTCAGCCAAAGAGGGGGTTCTGGTGCTCCTTTATACCCCACCAGCTCTCCCCTTCCCTCCTGCTGCTGCATAGCACAGCTGCTGCTCCCCATTCAGAAGAGCGAGCTCAGCCTGAGAGATGCTGTGTCTGGTTTTCTTCCTGGTCCTGTTCTGTGGGCAGAGTGGAATAAATGGAGGAATTTAGCAAAGTCATTTTTCAGCCCCATGCAGCTTCATTCTTGCAGCTTTCCCCCAACCTATGCCTATTTTACATAACATTCATTATTTCTGCATGTCACATTTAGCCTCTGGGCTAAATAGAATGCATAACAGTTCAAACCAGTTGAAGATTGTTCCTTTGTGCAATAAAACTGCATTTGCTTCATTTGCTATGAATGATAAGCAGGAACTTCTGCAAATTAAACATCCTTTATTTGTGTCTCTGTTACACAATGATTCATAACAACAATTTCATTTGTTATTATATTAAATATTTTCATTTCTCCAAATGGAAGTCCATTTCTATTCTCTCTTTCCCATTACTTGTACTTATGTTAATTAATACTGTAAAGACAGTCCAACATGGAGCCTTTTATCAAAAATGCATAAAAAAAATGAGGAAACAGTGTGAACTAGATGATTTCTTGCCCTTGACTTTTTTTGCTATTATGTTGCAGAATGTAAAAGCTCTGAAGAGATACTTTGTTTTTGACTCTGGCTGCAAAAGAAGGAATGGAAACACAGACCCATCTCATTTGCTGCTGGTGTGGAGGCAGCAAATCAACCCATTTCTCCCATTTTCTCTGTTACCATTAAGGACTAATTGTCCCTCTCCCATTAGTATCCTTCATCTGAAGGCACTGCCATTTGCCTCCAACTACATTAACTCCAGATAGTCCTGCTGAGCTGACTCTTCCCTACAACATTTCCCTTTCACTTTGTACGATGTTTTTCTTTTTTCTTAAATGTGGTGTATTTTCAGGCAAGGTCAGAGGATGATGTCATGCATTGGAGTCGGTGCAGCTTGAGGAGGCTCTTGGGAAAGTGCCTCTCATCCTGGTATGCTCTCACCTGCATAGCTCCCAGCAAGGCACTCACCTCTTCACTGCTGCCACAGCTGAGCACTGATGCTCTTGCTCCTCACAGGCTGCAGGCTTGCTTTTAATTGCACAGCATCAGCAATTCTCCAAAGGGCTGTTAAATGGAGCCACTCTTTCCTCGTCTGCCTGACATGAGGAGATGTGCTGGATGTGTCTGAGCTGGAAGTAGTTCTTACAGTGTCTTTTGACTCATTTTCACAAAGCCCATGGCTTGTTCATTAGGAAATGTTACAGCTCACAGGCACAGTTAATTAGCACTTATGAATAGAATGAAAGTGGGAAGGAAAATTAGAAGAGTAAAAGCAAAAATTAACAGGAAAATAATGTAGGTCTATAAGAGCAAAGCACTCAAAAATCATAAAAAAATATATATATATTGAAACTGTAGGTTTTACAGTGATTTTTTTCATTCCTAGTCTGTCTAACATAAAGCAAATACTATGTGCCATGTAGTTCAGTTGAACTAGCACAAACAGAGGTATGTCTGTCTGTCAAGACAGGTGCCTCTCTGGTGCCAAACAGCCATGAAAGAAAATAATACTTTGATAGGAAGAATAGAGTAGCTGTGTGTGGGGGTGTCACTGACGCTATCATGAAATTTTTAACAACCAGCTGAACAAGGGCCACTAGTGTCACTTTACTTTCCTTCCTGTGGCTGCAACTGTTAGATTTTTTTGCACAGCTGTATTATGAAAAGCTTAAAAGCATGAACTGCGCTGCAGAAATGACAGGCTGCCCTCTTAATGGCTAAATACAGGCACCAAAAATCTTGCTGGGAAAAAAGCTATAGTCTTTCAAACAATCCACTGACTACAGGAGGATAAATACTTTTCGACCCTTGCTGCTACAAGGCAAGAAACTTGGTGTAGCATGTAGTTAAAGATCATACCATGGTATGAAAAATACACAAATGGGCTGAATAAAGGCTAAGTACCATTTTGGGCATAACTGACATTTTGAGCCTTTTGAGTGCTTGACTTGGCAATTCTACTCATAGAATTTCACTGCTAGGAAAAAGCATTGTTTCCATGATTGTATACAAGGGCAATCCAGTAGGTTCAGTACAGTCAATGTAACTTATTTACCCATTAGTCAATACACATGCTTTACATTTACTAAGAGAAAGAATCAGTGATAAGAAGAAGTCTGTCAGCTATTGTGACATCTCAACAATTCTGAGACAAATGAGGGCAGAAACAGCAAGGAGTTATGGTAAACTTCGTTCTTCCTGTCAGAGCAGGAGGCAGTGGCTCTCTTCTGACTTCTTTTGTTTCCTTTGAATAGTGCTAGTGAGTCATTTTAGGGAAGAAAAGCTGTCCAGGAGCTAAGGGTTGGTCACTACTGTCTCTTTCTATCTAGCTGGGAGTACACACCCTCCTTGCATGCCTAACCATCGTATGCTACTCTAATAGCAACAGTGATGTCCCAAGACACATTAGCCTGGAAGACCTATTTTCAGTTTGTGCCCTAGCTGTCAGGGGTGATCATTTTCCCCCCGGTACTGGATTTTATGGCAGTTCTGTGCAGCTCCAAAATTTCCTGTCAAAACCCGCCTTGTCGGGAGGTTGTCAGTTAAGGAGAGGAATCAAGATTCTCTTTTTTTAGCATTAGGTTGAAGAGGAATAAGCAACCATGATCTTGTATGACAAGTCAGGTGATGCAGGACTGAGTGACAGGAAACAAACATCAGGCTGGGACTGAAATAATTGAAGAGCCAAAGGTTTTCTTTGCTGGCAGTAATAATTCAGTGAAGATTAAGGCCTCATGCTCCCTTTCCCTTCCAGTGCTTCACCTCCAAGCTGGGTCACAATCAAAGCTTGTCAAATAAATTAAACAAATGAAATATAGTTCATAGCTTTCCCTTCACAAAATTCACTTCATAAACAGTCTGTGTATATTCTTGAATCATTATGCCAGCTCTGTAATTAGAAAGAGAAACGGGTATTTCATGCAAATTTAATCAAATATGACCTTCAATAAGTAGCTCTCTTAGCTACTCAGCTAAGAGCCCACTACATGAGCCCAAAAGTTGCTCTGAGGTTTTTCCCTCCTAATTCTCAATTTTCATCTGACTCTTACAAGAATCTCCTGCCCCACTGAGAGGTTCAGCACATCTCCATCTGCTCTGACTCTAGAGTTGCCTTCCCTGTCAGAAGAAAACATTTTTACCTTCTCCTGAAAGTAATGAAGAGAATCTCATCTTTGTACTTGGATAACAGTCTTCCTAAATACCTCTAAAAACCTCAGATGCTCCACCTCCTGTGCAGGGCATAGACTCCAGCTCCACCATTGCATTGCTGTTTCACACACTGAGGATTTGTGTGACAGCACACAGATGAGGGGTACAGCTCCAGTGACATGACAGAAGCTTTGCGTCAGCTTGACACCACCCTCCTCCTCACTTGTGGGAAAGTTTTTGATCTGATCATCTTTCTGAGTGCCAGCAGCTATAGACTTAGGTGAGGAACTTAACCTTAGAGGTGCAAAGCATTTCCACGGCACAGGTGATGTGCTGCATGACAGGAGAGATGGGTTAGGGTGGTAGGACAGTGTGAGGATGCTACCTCACCTGATCATGGTGAGGGCAAACACAAAGACTTCCTTAAACAGCTCAAGCTTCTGTATCACAGGACTCTTGTCCTGGGGGGCACTTCAACCTCCCTTCATCTGCTGGAAGGGCAACCCAGCAGGACACAGGTGTTTCTGGAGGTGGTAGGGAGTACTACTTGTTACAGGTACTGAGTGAGCCAAGCAGGGCAATGCTCTGCAGCATCTGCTATTTAACACAGAAGAGCTCCTTGGGGATATGACTCTAGTGATCATGCAGCAGTGGGGTCTGAACAGTCTGAACTCCAGCTGAGCAGACTGTTGCTTGTTCGGGGAATGGGTAGGATCCCATGGGACAGCTCTGAAGGTATCTTAGGAGAGATGGAAAGCCTTTAAGGACAGCACCCTCCAAGCACAGGTAGGGCCCATCTCAATATTCTAGAAGACAGATGGGTATTAATGGGCTAGCTTGGCTCAATAGGAGGCTCACAGCAGACCTCCAGCACATAAAAGCGGCATGAAGGAGATGGAAGAAGGGACAGGCTAAAAAAGAACACAAATATGGGAGAGTATTTATTGGAAATACTCTTTCTTCAGGGAAGAGAGCATTGATAGGAATCTAGAACAAACAAACCAAACCACAAGGAAGTCAGAGATCAGTCTATCTTAAGGCAGAATTATCTGAAAAATATTTCTTGAGACTCTCTCTAAATGTCTCAAGTCATAGAAGACATATGGAAGCTCTTCTGGTAATTCTTGGCCTGCCACACTGGATTGGCAAACACGGAAAGCATTCAATAATAATAATAAAAAAACCCCAAACAGACAACAAACTATCAACACTTGTAAATTAGCTCTTCAAGAAAGGTTTTATAGTTACCAGAGTGACACAGAAAATTTCTGTTGAGAGACCTTTTTTGAAGGTGTCTTTTCAATTTTCCACATTACTTTCAAACTAATCAAACCTGCTTTACTCCTTCATGAACATAACAGTTAAGAGGGCCAAAAACTTAAGCAGAAGGATAAAATAGAACAGCAATACCTTAACAATAAAGTTGAAAACAACAAAAATATAATCCAAATCTTGAATTTAGAGGGTGACAACTCATTTCTAAGAAAGAACTTGCCTGAGGCATGCAGCTATGCATATAAGTGAGGCAATTTTCAACATGGGGCAATTCATTATAATCATGGAAGATAATGACAGAGGGGCTTGGTCATGTCACTGACTTCATTGCCTGGTTCTCCTTTGTTTCCTAAGCACTGATTAGCCCAAGTGTCCTGTGGTCTGTAATAAAGCTGGACCTAGCACTGCTCCCATAGGCTGTAAAATGCAACTTTTTTTTTTCCCTGAGATTTAGAAGCATACGGGCATCTAATTGTCACTTGTGGCTTTGACAACCTCTCAAGAGATGCTCTTCAGTTTGGAAATAGACAGCTTGCTAAGTTTTGAAATTTGTCAGTGTGCAGTACTGTATCTGGAAGAATCCTGTACACAGGTCAAATACATCAAGGCACCTGAAAATGCTGCTTGGGTCTATTGTTCTGATTTAATTTGACCCATTTAAAATGCCCCTTTTGCTCTGACAAAGACACGGGCTACATTCAGCCATGAACTGCCAATGACAGACAGCACAGGCAGGCTGAAAGATGGCAACTAACAGCCTTAGAGGGAATCATCAGGGGAAGAAGGGAATGAAGATTAGAATGAAGATTAGAATGAGCTCTAGTTTATGCATTGGGCAACTGGGAATGATAATCTTCCTTTATCGAGCTTTAACCTTTGAGAATCTTAAAACAGAAACCCCTATACTGTTACCCCAAGTAGCCTCTGAACACAGCAGCTGCTTCCTATAATGTTATTTTGCATGTGGATACTGATGTTGGAGGAAGAAGCCTTATGAAATGACTTGAACCTGGAGCTCTAGCAGCGTGGTACAGCAGCTTCCTGTTTCTATCAGCACAAACCAGGTAGGGCTACTGCCGCAGACTCTCTGGTTTTGTGCAGCATGTGGGTATCCTGGTCAAGACAGATTTCTTCTTTGCTTCTGAACCAGAGCTATTCTGACAAAATCTGATAATGGGAACACTGACTGCAGGAATCTGTCCTTAGTAGAGCTCACTTCATATAAAGCTGGTATGTGACAGGCAAAAGCATGAAAGGACAAAGACAAAATGTAATCCTGAGAGAGGAAAGATGGCTGAAGTTACTAAAACAGACCTAAGGCTCAAAAAGGACTAGGAGAGTTTGTTAAGTTCCTACCCTCTCCAAATCTCATGTTAAAATATTCATTAATGTTTACATTTTATTGAAGTATAGAGAAATCTTGAAAACACTGAATATTGAAATATTGAAAGTCTTAAATATACTGATTTTGAGTCCTGTGAAAGAGAAATTCGTGTTTCTTATTCTTAACCTCCTAGTCAGCGAGTTCCTGTGTTACATTGGGAACGAGCTGGCACTCACACTGGTAAAACACATCCTCTTCTGCATCCCAGATGACATGATGTAACAGCTGATGGCCCTGCCCCCATCGCAGCCGTGAGAGCTGCACCATCTCTTGTCCCTCTCAGTTGGGCACCTGAGTCCTTCCACTTGAAGGAAAAATCGAATCAGTTCAGACCACCCACACAAAAAGTTTTACTGCAAAAAGGGAAGTCTCTCCTCAGCTTCTCCAGGCATTCAGTACCACATCTCTAACAGCAGAGGTACATGCTACCTGCTCAGACTGAAAATCCCTGGAGGAAGGCCTGACTCTGTGCCACCATAAGCCAGTGACTACAAGTCATTGGATGAGGCCTACAGAGCATCTGCCTCACCTGGGGCTCTGTGAAAACCATCAAGACAACCAGAAAGTGAAGCTCCACGGATTTCCAGGGGTCTGTATTACGAAGCATGCAACACAGTCACAGTTTGAACATAGATCTAAATATACTGCAAAGGATTTGTTTTAGCTGTATATCATCTTTGAAATTTAAGACAGATATGGAATAGAGGTTGCTCCTCAGCTCCTCAAAAAGGCTCCAGGCACCAAAGACCCCACTTGCTGTGGTCTGTACCCATCTTCAGGCAGCACTGAGTCACTTGCAACAGTATTTCAAGTGCAACTGAGAGTGAAATGCAGTACAAGGGCTCACTCAAAGTCAGATTCACACCAAAACTTGACAGCTGCAAACCAATGCAAGGAGTCAATCTACTTTTTTACCATTTTAATTTTAAAGTCTAGGGATGATAAAAATTTAAACAAAGACTATATTCTCCTTAAGCTCAATTAACACTTGCAGATTTCTGGGTGAGAGATGCCAGCTTTACCAATCAATCAGACAAGCTTGTCCATAGAAGAATGAAACATGAAGCAGAAGAAAGTATCAAAAGATCTGTCAAATTCTTTTCTTTGTTACAGATTGTACGGAAAATATTCCCTAAAATGTTTTTACCCATCTGTTGAAAACACACACACATCTTCACTTAAATACTGCATTTAATAAGATGTAACCCTGTAATAGCCTTGCTAATTTTCACAACCACCAGAATCCAATCACAAAATGAAAAGAAATCTTAACACTGAGGACAGGCCTGGAGTCCTCAAGGCACATCTGCTACATGTGGTTACATACAGCAGTATGTACTGCTTCAGTTTACAGCAGCAGCTCTTTACTTCTTATTTCAACAATCTGAACTTCAGACTATTTTAGAAAAAGCTGGCAGCATTTCCACTTCCCAACAAAGACTCTGCAGTACACTTATCTGAAGTCAATGCATTCCTGATTTTTCCATAAGTGATAGCAATTCATTATAAACCAAGTTCAAGCACCACTTGTCAAACTGAGTACTCAGCCTGGTGTAACCAGAAAGACAGCAGATTTCAACTGAAGGAGTCAGATATTACTTTCCCATCACAATCACAGATGGGCAAATCAACCATTTAATCCTTCTCTGCTTTTTGGTGATGTTCTTACATACTGCTGATTCTATAGGGAGGAAGCGGCCTCTGATTACATGCCCTTGCAACCTGAAGTACAAGTCATTCCTGTACTACATATAAAAGCAAAAAAAAAACAAAAACAAAAACAAAACAAAACAAAACAAAACAAAAACAAAACAAAACAAACAAAACCGGTTTGTTTGTTTATTGTTTATTTGGTGTTTCTTGGGGGTTTCCTTACTGAAGACTCTGATCTGCTGTACAGTGCACTGTGACAGACCAGTCCAAATATGCAGCCACAAAACTGAACCTTAAATTAATAGTTTATACCAATCATTCATCTGTTCTATCAGGCATCAGGATAAGGAAGACTTTCATATATTCAATTATTAACATAATCAGTATTTGCACCTAATGGTACATTTCTTGCTTTAAACCCCAGGCAGACTTATTATGAAGAAACAAGGAATCAAATTTATCTTTTACCCTGTCACCTTAAGCTTTATTAAAGCAGACTGGAAGGTCTGAAGATTGAAGATCAAGTCTGGAAAGCAAACACTACTTTCTGCTGCTATTAAGAAAGCAAAAGATTCCAGTGTATGAACCAAAACTGAACTCAGCAACCACTTGAACAGAAAGCAAGGAAAAAAAATAAATAAAAAAAGAATTATCTTTGTTTGCTTTCCTGTACTTGATTCAGTTTATAAGGCCAGACATTAGAATGGAATATTCCTACAAAAATGGAGCCTAAACAAGCAGATCTGGTGGAAGGAGCTTTTTGAAACAAAGAGCCTTGAGCAGTTTAGAAAACTAAAAGGAGCCTTCAAATGACACTTTTTGAGGCTGAGATGCTTGCAACTAATGACTGGAGAGACAAGGCAGTAGAGAATACAATGATTCGAACCTGACGGAAAACAGAAAGGACACAGAGAAGGAGATGACTGAAATTCAGAGAAGGGGAATAAGCACATGGTGACAGATGTAATGAGAAAGATCTGATACAAATGGTTCATGTGAAAAAGTACAAAAAGGAACAGACAGATGCATAAAACCCACACAACTTCACTGCTGCAATCAGGCTGAATTGCATACTTAAGAGATGAGACAATAGTTAAACAAATACAATTTCACCTTTTATTCCCAAAGCTATTGGGAATATTTTCCCTAAGTCCAACCAGCAAAGCAGATGAGGTCAGATTAATCACTAATGTAATTCCAGCTCATTTGGCAGTCTTGCACCTGCCGATATTAAATTAAGACTTAATTCAAACTTAAGGTTAGCAACCATATTCTCATTGCTGAAAAAGAAAGATGTCTGCCTAGTAAAAGAATGGGTTATAGCACAGGTTTCCTGAAGTTTGATGTTCACGGGTTCTCTAGACCCCAAAGGCTTCTCTACAAGATACATTAAAAATTCCTATGTTAATCTTATATTAATAAAGAAATGTTAAAAAAGGTGCCTCAAAACCAGTAGTAGTAGATATACTTGAGAATTAGCAAGCTGAAATGCCTGTTTTTAGACAGAAAGGCAAGGAAGGAGAGAAGCAGCAAAAACTTCTTGGCCAGAATCAACAACATTAATTTTTATTTCTAGAAGTTATTTTGGAACAAGTATTCAAACTACACTCATTTATGCTTTACACATTAACTAACACAAGGCAGCCAAGAACAAGTTAAAATCCCCTCTTCCACAGTAATGTAATGAGAAAGCAGTAGATGAAGTATTTTTACCTTGACATCTATCAGAGGACATTCTTATAAGCAAGACAAACACAGCTCAGATGAAGTTATTACTTAATGAATGCAGAAATAACTAGATTTATCAGAAAGGAAAAAAATACAATCACAAAACAGGAAGCTGTAAGGATGCCCTGCAGAATTATGTCCTAGCATCAGTTCCATCAATATTCTAACAATCTAGATGATGAAATCAATAGACAATATGGACTTTGAATGTCTCCAAGATCTACTGGAGACAATATTCAAATTAAAGAATTACCCTGACAAGTTAAAAAGTCATCTAGAAAAATATTATTACTGATAAAGGAATCATTCAAAACTCAAGTCTGAATGTCACTACAGCAAACATGACCTCAGATGTCTGACATCTTGAATGATATAACACAGAAAAGGACTGTAAAGTATTCCACACTGTTTAATTGCCTCACACTTTTTAGCACGCACTTCGTTCCTCTGACAGTAGGAATATAACAAATGAGAGGGTGTTGAATATAGAAAAATTATAATAACTAAAAAAAAAATCCCTTCTCTCCCTCAAAACAATTCCTGACTTCAGACTACAAATCTTCCATGTTTTCATTAAACTTCAGTTCAGAGATTTATCAATCTTTCACAATTTAGAAGGGAAAAACACTGCCATCTCCTGGAGCAACTGAAGCTGGCAGCTCTCTGAATGCCTGTGTTCTGTTCCCATTTTGCATTGCTTTCTGTACATTGAAAAGTAACCTCAGGGACTGAGCAAGTCAGATGTTGCATTTAGAAATAGATAGCGTACCACATGCAAGACAAATCTAAGTTCAGTAGCAACCTGAATCAGGCCCTCTCATCCACCCCCAAAACATTCAACATGCTTGAACAGCTTCCTTTCTATCAGCCTTCCTTATCACATACAAATCCTGAACAGAAATCTCCATAAAAGCAGGAATGAGACCAGAAACCAAACACAACAGCTTATTCTCATTAAAAGCATAGTAGGCTGTATGAAGTGGAGTTGCAGGTGACTCCCAACCTACAAGCTTTCAAATCTATCATCTTGCTTTTAGTGTCAAGGATCCATATTGCAATCATCAGTTTTCATCCAACAGCCTTCAAGAAGCAGCTTCTGAGAATGTACCAAATGCACCATTAGTATAACCTCGTCAGGCATACACTTCTGCTCTACACTGAACAGCTCAGAACAGTCCATAATAAGGTACATTGTTTCTGCAAATGAGTAGAAAATTACCTCAGTAACCGCTCCCAACCCCCACACTGCCTTCTATTAGTTACAGCAGTATCCCAGATACGTTATCAGAAGTGCTTTACATGGGGAAGAAATAGCCAGTTTTAAAGTAACTTGGGACGCACCTAGTAATGACAGTTCATATTGAGGTAAGCTGCAAGCAGTGTTATATAAAGGTTCATGCATTTCCTCAGTAACACTGGTTGTTCTCCTACTGTGCAGTTCCAGGGCTAATCGGAAGCTCCCTTTGGGATCTAGTGCTCCAATCATGTCAGTTGCTATCCTGGCCAAGGATACAGTTCAGTTGCATTTCTTTTAAAATTGATTATATCTGAACTAGGACATTACAAATGTGCTGCAAATGTGGTGATAGGACAAGGGGTGATGATTTTAAACTAGATCAGGGTAGATTAAAGTTAGACATTAGGAAGAAGTTCTTTACTAGGCAGGTGGTGAAACCCTGGAAGGGGCTGCCCAGAGAAGCTGTGGATCTCTCATCCCTGGAAGCATATTAAGACTAGACTGGATGAGGCTTCATGCAACCTGGTCTAGGGGGAGGTGTCCCTGCCCAGGGCAGAGGGGCTGGAACTAGATTATCTTTATGGTCCCTTCCAACTCAAGTCATTCTATGAGTCTATGAAATATTTTTAAATCAGTTTTTTACTATCAACTATGTAGAAGGTAACATTCATATCTTTTTCCTATTAACCCATCTTGGAAGTTTGAAGTATTTTTGAATGCTATAGCTGTTTAATCATTCCTCTGAGAATTAGCACAACTACCAAAACAAAACCATAAATGTCAGGAGGCTGCCATAGTCAGAGAAGCATCAGTAAAGCACATGGGCTGAATTACAATGAAAAAGACAGCAGTGAAGCCTATACGTACAGGCAAATTTTTAGATGTCGCTGCTTGAATACAACAGTTAAATCTTAACAGTGTACTTGACAAGTGCTGTTATTTCCTTCTTCTGGCCATGTTAACAGTATGAATAGTTTATTATGTCTAACACTATTTCTTATATGACAATTTCAGGTGATTTCATGGTTTTGTCTTCTTTCTACTGGAAAGGTATTCTGCTTAGCTTCCTGAGGCTTCCGAAGGGCTTTACTAGTTATGGACAAATGAGACAAAAGGTTAAGTTCCATAAAAGTATTTTAAAAGTACTCTCTAAAGATGACAAAAAGTGTTTTTTCCTATACTTTTAGTTTAATTCTACAGTATTTGTCTTCCTTCTATTTTGCAACTGAGGTTCACAGTACTATTTCAGCTGTCAATGCTAAAGCTCAGCTTTTGGATAAGCTCAAGAAAAAGAGTTCTGCAATTTTTTGGTCATCCTACCTCAGGTTTACTTTGCACATTAAATGTTCTGATGTGGTGTATTCTTAGATAAGAATGATTTAGGCACCTTAAAAAAAAATCCTTAAAAATTTAGTATCTTCAATACAACATTCAGTTTATTTTCTAAAATAAAAAAAACATGCACATTTGTAATATGCACCATTTGATTCTTACCAAAGAAATGTTTATAAATATTTTTTTTCCTTTTAATAAAGATCTCTATCTACAGTTACAATACTGAATGCAAATCTGTCCAATTGTTTTTTAAGCAAACAGATTCCACTGAAGACAATGTAGATCTGTATTGTCTCAGATGCTGGAAAGCAAATCTACCTGCAGAACTAGATAATTACCTCTTCAGGCACTTGCCATTTGGCCAAACCAAGTTTGTTTCATGACTTATACAAAAGCAACAAAATTCCAGTCTTTATAGGCCTGTTCAGCTGATTTCGATAAGAATGAAGTATGGAAATAGAGTTTACATGTCAGTCATTTCACTAAGAGAAAATGCCATATTTCTTCTCCAATTCCTCAACAGAAGTATCTTTCAATCCCATGTGGTTCACATGATCAAACAACGCTTGTGTAACTGTAAAAGAAAATCCCAACATAAACTGTTATTTTTATTATTCACACTCTTAAGGTAAATTAGCCCAATTAAGTGAGAGTAAGGGTTGGATTATATAGCTGAAACAAGAGTGAATTTTTAGAACTACTGCGAGGATTAAAAAAAAAAAAGTAGCAAAGGGAGACCCTCACTTTGTTTTGATGCCCACAAGCTGCCTAACAACATTTCCTTAAACGGGTATATAATCCTGATAACATAACCAGACAGCTTTTATTTTGTTTACTATCTTGGCACTGTGCCATTTAAATGCAGAAGATAAAAGTTAATGCCAGATGGCAGATAAAGCTTACATCAGGTAAAACGTGTGAATGCAATTCACAAGAGGAATTTACTTATGCTTCAGTAAGTAAACAAGTCACTTTATTTTAAGGAGAGTCACATACCAAAATTTTGAAAGTAAAATGGTCATTAGTGAAACTCAGCTGTAGATAGTAAATTTGACATTATCTGGTCCCAATTAAATGTTCTGTTTATAAGTGTCTCACTGTTATGTAGTGTGGCTGGCATGTCAGATAAAGAAAATATTTGAGACAAAACTCACTTTTATAAACCATGGACTCAAGCCAATGTCAACCTGAATTGGAAGTTAATTTAAGTGATGCCTCAAGATCAGGACAGGCGACAGGCTGAGTGGTATAGAGAAGTCTGCATTCTTTTTGACAACAGTAAAGTCAGGATTGCCAAGAAATGGTCATAAATTGTGCAAACTGTGTAATTTGGATTCCTTGCATCACAGATAAAAGATTTCGTACAAATTCATAAATTTGTAGCATCACCAGCTACAAGCTGAAATGCTACTCTATCAGACTAAAATGCATTGGTATTATTGATAAAAACAAAAGGATTTAGCTGTAGTTTTCAAGTCTTAATTAGGAAGCAAAAGATTAAGAAAAAATACATGACATTCCTATTAGGTACTGAATCAAAAAGCTAGACAACTAACTAATCTTAACTGATCATTACACAGAATAAACAACAAGAATAGCACTAAATTTTATGTATTTCTTGCTACAATACTACAATATCACAAATGGAATTTAAAAAGAAACTACTCAATTACTTACTTTTCTTTTCTGAGCCTGACATAAACATTACTGCCATATCAAATCTTTTTAATTCAGATAGCCTCTGGAGGATTTTGAGGATGAGTGATGGATCCTCTTTCCTAAAAAAATATTAGAAATATAAAAATAACTATGGTTGATTAGAAAGATTCAGTAGCTGCAAGAAATATTAAAGACTTTGGGAACTAGAAATTAAAGAACCAACAACAGAATTACCTTCTCTATCTCTCTCATATTCCCTACCTTTCTCATCTTTCCTGTTCATTCTTCCACCCACAAAGCAATGTCAACACTCAGAAATCTTTATGCAAGTATCATTCTGATACAGAGCAAGAGAGAGGAAATAAAAAAAGCTGAGACTGATGCAAACCGACTGCTGCTGATGTACAGAATAGCTATGATAATGACAATGCATACACCTTGCCTTAACATCACCATTTTTATACCTATTGGGGTGTGTGAGGGGAAGTAGAAACCAGAGTCATAGGAAGCTCAGCAAAACACACCATATTACAGTTGCCAACATTTTTATCCATACAGAAAATTCCTAGATTGTATTAATTTTATATTCTTCTGGTCAACAGTAAACAAGCACTGTCTGTTACAAATACTAACAAAAAAACAAAAAAGCAAACAAAACAAAAAACAAAACACAAAAAAATTTCAGAATTTGTACTGTTTTCTTCCAGAATAAATGTTTTTTACCTTACTGCAAACCATTTCAACTTCCTAACCTTCCTAGCCATGTCATGTCACCAAATGCAGAGCCGTATCTCTTAAGATGTCATGTTTCACTCACATGATGGATATTTACTTTTCAAGAAAAACAAGGGAAAGGCTAACATCAATTTATGTTTGCTTTTCTCCATAAAACAACACCCTAAAAACCTCGAGTGTGTGCTCTCAGAGTAATTCAGAGAAGCGGTACACTGCCTTTGACAGGCAAAATTAACTTTAAGATTCAAACAGTAGAATGGAGAAAAATAAAAAAGCCAGGTACTGTCTTATTAGAACTTTTATTTCTAACTCTACAGGCTACTGCAAAATGCTAGCAGGTAATTAAAAATAAAAGCTGGAATGCACCACAATAAGCAGTGCACATAAATGAAACCCTCTGTATATCTCAGCTTTAGAAAGTTAACACAAAAAACTAATATTGTGCAATTACATCTGGTAACAGAATACACAGTAATATGAACAAGAATTGTATCATACAGTCTAATACTCAGTTTCTGATGGTTTTTAGCAGAACTTATTTCAAAAGTATACAGCAAAGGCTATTTACTTCTTAACCTCTTTTCTATCAGTTTTTTCAAGATATGTTTACTTTCTTAAGAAGGAAGATTTTAATAATTCTAATTATTCCATCATGCTCATGTAATGCTGCATACTGGAAATAATTTTGTTAGCCCAAGAATGGGACCAGTGGGAAGAAAAACAAAAAGGCAAATAAACAGAATAACATTAAGCAATGTAAAATAAAGGAGGAATTAAACTTACTCAATGTAGAAATCATGTAGAATTTTCAGTATCTGGTTAAACAAGTCTGGATCTAAGGATTTCTGGAACAGTTTTGGATAAAGTGAAGGCTCTATTTGCTTAAGAAAAAAATGAAAAAAGTTTTTTTAGACAAAAAAATACAGTCGAGTCATGCGAATTACAAATGAGTTTTTAGGATGCCTTGAACAATGCTGAAGTGCATCAAAACAAAAAAAGAGAACCAAATCACCTTCACTATTTGATGTTGGGGTTTGCTTTTTTTTGTCATGATGACTGTTAACTTTTTTTTAAGGAAATGCTAAGCAATTTCTTTTATATATATAAGTAGAAGTACACACTTGGTAGATAAACATGTTTCAAGAATTTGTTCACTTTAAAGAATTAAGAATATTGCTCTAATTACCTTAGAAGCATTCATTTGAAAAAACAGAATTTAAGATGGTTACTAATGTATCTAGGTCTACAGAATCAGAGCTCACATTTGAAAGAACGAGTTAGATTATGCAGAGACTCAAAGTGAAAAGTCAGGCATAAGAGAAGAAAGTCAAATGTGGATCAAACTACTTAATATTATGTGAAGGCAATTAAAGAGAGGGACTACTATGCATTGTTAAGACACTCTATAAACATAGCTACCCCTTCCCTTCCACCTACATTTGTGCTGTTTCTTCAATGTCAGTTGAAGAAACTCTCCAAGCACTGTCAGTCAATACTATATTCCATACCTTCAGGTACAAGTACATATTTTGCGGGCAGTCTTTCAACTTCCTGAAGTCAGACTCAAGCTGGAATGAATTTGCAGGAATGTCAGGGATTGGAGAAACAGAGCTAAATGACCTTTTGACTTCTTTTTCTCTCTGCTTATTCACATGGAAAGATGAATGCAACATTGATGAATTTCCTTTCACACTAGCAGGAAGCCTGTAGAGTTATTTTGAAACACATAATGAAGAATACATCTAAGGAAATCCTATACTGAGACATGACTGGAGATCTTTCAATTCACTTAAAATATAAAATACTATCAATTTTGTTTTAAATTTTATTTGAAGAAATATTATTTTAGTTTAAGCAGGTATCTAAAAAACCCCGTCAAATTATGGAAATTTTATACTCAATTTTTTCTAAAACATACACCTGCAAATACTTACAAATATATTCAGTCTTTCCCTTTTCACAATGAAAAACAATAACCATGTCAAATGATCAAACTTTTTTCAACACTGGTTACAGAGAAGCTATTTTTGCCCTTTAACTTGTCAGTTAAGTCTGTTTATTTTTCATGAGTTATAAAATGGCTAGGAAACATACTTTTTCTCTTTTTTTCCTCCAACACTTCACAATAAATCTGACTGATCTGGAAAGGTGTGGTGCGAGAAGGTGTTTCTCATAGAAATTCTTCAATCACAATTTCCTAAAAAGTATTTACTAACAACAGAACAAGATGATGCCAATGTATACAGAGCTTTCCTAAGCGGACAAGTAGAGTTCCAGCTCTTAGCAGGCAGAATAGTGGCTTCTATGCCTCAGCCTAGTTTCAGTCAGCCAGACTTGAGTTTGCCCAGCTAACACAATGGAACCTGGGAACTTAGAGCAAACCTGAAGTTACTGTCTGCCTACTTAACAGAGGAAAGAGCACTAACATTCATTTGAAAAAGAAATTGTAGAGAGGGGGGTCAGTCTGTTCATTCAAGTAACAAGTGATAGAACAAGAGAAAATGGCCTTAAATTATGCCAAGGGAAATTTAGTTTGGATATCACAAAGAATTTTTTTACTGAATGGGTTATCAGGCATTGGAATAGCTTGCCCAGGGCAGTGGTTGAGTCCTCAGCCCTGGAGGTATTTGAGATTTGTGCAGATGTAGTGCTGATGGATAAGGTTTAGTCAAGGACTTGTCAGTGTTAACAACTGGACTCAATCTTAAAGGTCTTTTCCAATCTAAAAAATTCCATCATCTGTGATCTGCTCCATTTGTCTCACACAACTCGTGTGTAAAGAACATTTGAACCCTGCTCAGAATCTAAAACATTACAAACAAAAATCACAGCTAGGGAAGATAAAGTGCACAAGGAAGAGAATATGGCATGAAGGAAAAATAGTATGAATTTATTTACAGTTGAAATGTAAGAAGAAGAATAGCTTTCCATCTGACACTAAACAGATCGCACTTGTCTCATCCACTTCATGATCAAATAGGCAGATGTCTAAGAACTGCAGCTTCTTTCAGTATTTCATTTTCAATTAAAATTCTCCAAAATATATTTGATACCACATCACACGTTGAAATGTGAAAATGAAGTGCATTTCAACTACATTTACCTTTTAAAAAAAGAGAATCAGAATTTTTATACTTACTGTAATGGCGCTGTATCACTGATTTCTTCTATTTTCAAGTGTTTTGCTTTTGGAATGTCCATTGTAGTCAACTGATCATCCTGATCTAGATTCTCTGTGGTTTCAACACTCATTGAATTCCTCCAGTTTTTGATTGAAGAAGTAGTGTTGGGTAAATCGCTATTTGGTGTGTCATCATCAACTTCTTCAATGGCTATTCTTTGCAAAGGCTTCTAAACAGAACATATTATGTCACATGTGCAGCCTCACTATCAGTGTATATACAGGCATCAGATAAAAAACCCTGTGTATGAATAATCTCATGATAACCAGTTTCATCTGTAGCAGTGCACATGAAGATACTTTCAATAAAGACAAATGACAAAAATGGAAGCTTCATGACATTCTATGGGAAGCCTGATCATTTCACTGCTTTACCCTCACAAACCTGTAAATCCTTACTGTAGAGGATCTCCGAATCTGCATTGTTTTACGAGTAATAATACAAAAATAAATAAATTAGTTTTCATTATTTATCCTACTGAGGTTGAATGAACAAGGACTATCATATATTATCGACCAATGACATGGTCAAGCTTTGTAGTTTAGGTAATCGGGTAAGTATTCAGCAACACAGGCCTTGACCCTCAACTTAAAATTTTGACATAATAAATATCTGTAACTCAGCTCTGCAGTTTGACCAACTTACATACATTACAAGGCAATTAATTCCACCAGTAGAGGACATGCTAACTAAAATTCAGCTTGTTTAATCTCTGCATGACCACCATTATTTTTGACTATTACCTAGCACCACCTTCACAAATTTTACAAGGAAAAACCACTTAGCATGGGAAGTAGTGGGGGAAATTCACTTTTACTTTGGAATTTCATTTCCTGAACACACGCACAGTGTATCCTGGTCTAGGAAAAAGAGATGCAAATACATATGATTAAACTTACTCAACAACTTAAGACTTCTAGAAAGGGCAGATTTCTCTGTCCAACTCTAACACAATCCTATCATAAGCCTTCATTGCAGTTCAGAACTGCTTTAAATCATGCCAGAAAAACCCAGCCTTGTTGGTGTATTGACAGACAATACATGGTTTGCTTTGACAATATACCATCCCAGCACTGTGCTAAGATGTGAGGCTGCCTGGTGGATATGAAACAAAAACCACAGCTGTCTACAATCCTCGGGCAGTACTAAAAACACAGGTGCTTCTTCTATACTTGTTCTAGCCTAACAGAATAACAAAAAGAAAACAACTTAACTACTCCACTTCATTTAGCAGTCAAACTGAAAACATGTCTAGTACTTAAAACCCCCCCCGAATTCTGTTTTCTGGAAATATTGTATTTAGTTATAAAGAGCACATAATGCCTCTCCCCTCCAAAAACAAAAGTATCAAAATACTCAGATTTGCTACTAAAACTATCCATCTAAATTACATATTTAATGGAGGTAAATTCTAGCCAGCAGTGTGCCCAGGAAAGCCAACAGAATCTTGGCCTGTATCGGAAATGGTGTGGCCAGCAGGAGGAAGGAAGTAATTGTGCCCTTCTGCTTGGCACAGGTGAGACCACACCTCAAGTAATGTGTCCAGTTTTGGGCACCACAGTATAAGAAAGACATTGAGGCACTGGAGCAGGTACAGAGGAAGGAAATGAAGCTGGTGAGGGGACTTGAGAACATGTCTTCCGAGAGGCTGAGTGAGCTGGGATTGTTTATTCTGAAGAAGATGAGGCTGAGAGGAGACCTTATTGCTCTCTACAGCTACCTGAAAGGAGGTTGCAGTGAGGCTGGTGTTGGCCTCTTCTCCCTAGTAACTAATGGCAGGACAAGAGGAAATGGCCACAAGTTGCACCAGGGGAAGTTCAGATTAGATATTAGGAGGAATTTCTCTACTGAAAGGGTAGTTAAGCATCGAAACAGGCTGCCCAGGGAAGTGGTGGAGTTACCATCCTTGGAGGGGTTCAAAAAACAGGTGGATGTGGCGCTTGGGAACATGACCTAATTGTCATGGAGGTGTTTGGCAGAAGGTTGGACTTGATGATCTTGGAGGTTTTTCACAACCTTAATGATCCTATGATTCTATTATTCTATAAACAAACAATTCATCAAGAGTCGAACAATACAAAATGTAAGCATGCTTTGTATTTACACAACTCATTGCCAAACGTAGAAAGATTAAGTGTACTAAACAAGGAAGCCTAATACAGAAAGCTGATATTATTCTCTGTATTATCATACTTTATCATATCTAACTCATTAATCTGACTATAACATGATAATTCATAGTCCAGAAGTATGACTTCCCGAAAACCCATACGTAGCTATTCTGTAGATTATGTGGATTAAAAAGCAAGATCAAGGCTCTTGCAGTAGCCCTTGGTGACCTGCATATGACACGGGTAGGCAACAAGTCTTGTTATCGCTGCAACTGCCACAGAAACTGTAAACAGCAGATGAAAAGAAACAAAGTTTACCTAGAGCTTCCTCAAGTCTACAATTAAGCACAGAGACACAATTGCCTTCCCTTTACTCTCAACTGCAATGTTAGCTATGGACCCAGTAAAAGGTTGTGGGGTTGCCTCCCCATTTCATATTATAGCTATGAACATACACAGTGTTTCCTGAGTCTGGTACTGTAAGTTGAATGCTTTTACAGCACCACTACTGTTACACACACATAAAAATGCTGAAGCTACGTTCTTGAAAAATATCCAAAGAGCAAATGTGCAAATTTTGGTCTTCCCACAGGCAAGATGTATCTAATGGGAATTAGTCTACATAAATAAGCAAGAAGTGGATTTTAAATTTAAGCTCTACTTTTCCCATCATTATAGAAAGCAACTCACAAAACAACTTACTGTTGATTTCACATGTAATGGATTATCAATCACTTTCACTATATTTTTTATTTCTGATTCTTTTATCAATACTGCAGGGTATTTGCAATGAGTCCACTGTTCTTTCTCAGCTAACTCCTGAAAAAATAATAAGTTGTCAAAAGGATTAAAAAATTGAGGAATAATTAAAGGCATGCTAAAAAATATGTAATAAAGAATGAGAACATTCTACTCCTAGGCTTACAAAGGAACAAAAAACAAAACAACCAAAAAAAACCCCAGCCCCCCCCCCAAACAACAACCAAAAAAAAAAAAAGCCCAAACCAAATACACACACAAAAAACCCCCAAACCAACCAACCAATAAAAAAGCCACAAAAAACCCCAAACCAAAACCCCATTAGTATACATACATTCCTTATTTTAGTGAGCTCATTTAGTGCTTGTTTATTTCCAGGTTCAAGCTCCAGAACAGCTTCAAAATCTGAGTGAAAAACAACATTTGAAAATTGTAGACACTTCAAGGTACAAAGGACTCCCAGCAAATTTTTAAGCTTTCTTTTCACAGTTTCTCAAGTAAAGGCAAGTAAATCTAGCTTTTAAATACATTAGTAAAATTATTTCTTACTACTTAAGCAACAATAGCTGTAATTTCATCCAAAACTGTCTTCCAATTATTTAGATACCAACACAAAAGTTTTTGTGCATGTTCAACAAAACACAACAAAACCCCACCATTCTTAACTTTTGTAAGGATAACCTCAGTTAGTCAGCAATTGATATAATTGCTATTAGAAGATAAAATCAGGATGTCCTTATACTCATCTCTTATCTATCACACTTAGGCTATTCAAACTCATACCTTGCATAGCTTCTTTTAGCTTTCCAAGAGCAACTCTGGCAGCTCCTCTTCTGGCAAAGGCTTTAGAATAAGAGGCATCTAAGAGCAGAGCTTGTGTACAGTCATTTTCTGCCTCTTCATATCTCAGCAAAAGAGTAATACAAAATTAACAATCAGATTCAAGAGGCAGTTTCAGGGGAGAGGTAGAGCTACCCACAACAATAAAATATGAAGACGGATCTTAATTATGTATATACCCACAAATACACACCACTGAGTTAAAAAGTAAAATAGAAGTAAGCATATAAAATATGACTTCTCAGCATCTTGAAATTTCAGCCATTTCAGCCATACTCTTTATCATCACAGAGATTCACTTTTTCTGTGAAAATAAATTATTAAAGGCTGTCAGAGAAGAGTCCACTTTAAACAATAAATAGCCTTAAAAATGAAAGTCAGCATCATAGCTATGTACTTCTGGAAACCAGAAATGCCATTACAAACAAACAAAAAGGAAAAAAACAAACAAGAAAGGAGAAGCAAGTGTATATGAGAATAAATTTCTCATATATACTTCTCAGTATTTCTATGACTTGTCCTTACCTATTTCAGAATGAGCAGTATATCCTTGCATTCAAGTAATTTGTTTCATTGTAAAATCAAATTTCCTCATCCTAGTTTTATTTTTTTTTATATTAGATCATGATTCCATTATACTCATATTAAAATATTTTCATTCATTCCTCTTCTCCTCCTTAAATCTATAATTAAATTTATTGAACTATTTTTGGTGGGTATTTTTTTTT
>JANHGN010020214.1:0-16202 GCA_024605025.1 Megaceryle maxima
TTTTTGTTTTTTTTTGTGGTTTTTTGGTTTTGTTTGTTTGTTTTTTGTTTTTGGTTTTTGGGGTTTTTTGTTTTTTTTTTTTTGTTTGTTTGTTTTTTTACTACTGAAATCCTGGCCCTAGAAAAATGTGTTCCTCTTTCTAGTTTGATTTATTTTGGGAAGCAGCATGGTACCATTGAACACAGAGACTGAAAGGAACTGTTAATTTCTTCCTTTGTGATGAGAGCATCTCCCTTGTTCATAATGCTTTCTTCTACAGCTATCAGTTGGAGTGCAGTCCCTGAGCAACCTCTGGATGTCACCTCAAATGGCTTCCGGCAGGGAACAACAAAGAAGGGGATTGGGACCTATCAGAGCAGGTGTGAGAATGTTATGATACTTGAATGCTGCTGTCAGTTTGTGTGTAGTGGATTGTCTCAGCAGAGAAAAATCTAGTGAGTGGGGGTGGAGGGGGAGGAAGGGGAAAGGTAGAGAGCAGAGGAAGAGCCACTGTGTAAGGGAGAGAAGGGGAGTTGGAATGACAAAAGTTGAATGTGGGTTAACAAGTTTATTCTATTTATTTGTCTCTGTTGATTAAAGAGAGCATTGTAGTTAATAGTGGTGGGGGGCTATGTTCAGTTTTTATTAAAAGGCAGCTTATTTATTGGTGAAGTTAGCAGAATTTTTGCTTTGTGTCTTTGGGTTGATGACTGTATAGGAAATGTGTGTGTTGCAGGTCCTCTTTTTACAGATTTCTTTTCCTGCTGACCTGGATGTATGATTGTTAAAAGTGTTCATTTGAAATGTGACTTTTCTGCCTTAAAGTTTGAAAATGTTAGGAAGTGCTAGCAGCAGATTCCTAATACAAAATACGTCACCTTTCCAGTTGGTGTCTTAACACCATGCCCTTCAAGAAACATTGTAATCTTCTGTCAACTAATAATGTTGAAACAAACAGTTCTTTATTTTTCCTGTGTTTGAGAGGAATTACTTGTAAACATCTGCAGACAAATTTCTCCCTCTCTTTATGGTTTCCTCCGTTTAGGTGAGGTGACTACAGTTATCACTGATCTGTGTAAGTTCAGCTTGGGAGCTGAGGTTATGTTTTCATTGTTGACTGTTTATACTACCAATTTATCAATGGTCGTATTGTTCATTTTTCCCAGGCTTTCTGGGAGAAAGGAGATAATCCTGACGGTAGCGGATAAAATTACTAGTAGAGCTTGGACAATTCTTATGGAGAATTCATTCACATGCCTGCAAGTTGCACATTCTGAGCTTCTTGAAGTTAGGCCCGGCTTGACTGAAGTTTATTCTAATATATCCTAGTATTTCCAAATTTACCCTGGAAAGAAGAGGACTAGGAATTTTGTGGTTTGTGTCCAGTACTGATGTCTGGGGTATTTTTAGCACAGATTACCTGGGTGACATAGTGTGTCTTTTGAGACACACTTTATGTGCACTGTAGAATATTAGTTTTCAGTATGTGGGATGTAATGTATTCCAGAAGATGCATGAAAGATCAAAGAAACCAACCAGCCCCTTTTTCTCAGTAGGCTTAAATTTGTTATGTAGCATTTATATATCAATTCTAAAACTTCAGAGCCATCTGCTAGTTGGCGCAAAACGGTAGGAACTTTATTGTTGGTAAGTCTTCCTCTCTTTTTTTATATATGCTCAAAATTAACTGAAACATTCAAAATTAGAGAGGACCTACAGGACTGTCATTGCAAAGGTCTCATTTCCTTAGAAAATCAGGATTAAGAAACAATGTCAAGGACTAAGTAAATGTTTTATGCTTTTGTGATCACAAAAGGAGCTTTTATCATGAAAATAAGAACATTATAACCTTGTTGGGGAGCGTTTAATAATTAGACTTGTATTTCTACTGTTTTTATTCCCTCAAGGAATTTCAGGGTGATTGGTGGGGTGTGTTGTTTGGGTTTTTTCCCCCCCCTCAATATGCTAGATAACACTAAATATCAAGGAAGGTTAAGCTGACTGACCAAAAGGAATTTGTAGGTAGATGTCTTGTATGTGGTTTTGTTAATGCTTAATGAACTAAACGACCAAAACCTACAGTATGAACCTTAGATGGATTAACATGAAGATGAAATTTTAGAGCATCTTTGCCTGCCAGTTTTGGGGTTCTTAACATACTAGCAAAGTGGGAAGGTTTGGTTGTTTTTGGGTTCTTTATTGTTTTGGTGTTCTGGGGTTTTTGTTTGGGTGGTGTTTGTTTTTTTTTTGTTGTTGTTGGTTTTTTTTGGTTTATGCTTCCAGAGAATCAGTTTGCCTATGTTGGAGAACTGAATCAGTCATAGTGAAGACAAATCTTATAAAGACAATGTAATTAAATAGAGAAAATAGCTGGGACTTTCAAAACCAACACACGCTTTATAAACGGCTCTTATGGTTTCCTTCTCTTTGGGGACACACAAGGACTTAAAGCTGACAGAGTTGCCTATGGTATCTTCAAAAGATCTTTGAAACTTTGGCTCACTTTATTTTTTGATGAGCCTCTTTGTATTTACCTGGCCTGCAGCCGTTGATGAATGTGTCCTTTTCACCATTGTGAAAAGGACAGCATTGTTCCAGAGATTTTTGCTGGTTCTTTTATTTGATCTGAATAATATAAAGTTTGCCAGTTTGAACAAGCCTTTGGAGTCCTGCACTTGTTCAGTTAGTTCTGGGACTAGTCCTTCTGGCTCAACCTTGCTGTAGTTATGAGCTGATGATGGTGCTGTTTCATACAGATAACAATGTGGGGATATTAAAATGTTCTCTTTGCAAACTGACAGAGTGCTGGCTGAGACAGTGGGGACAATGCAGCTCTTTGTCAATATAACATTTAAAACAAAGGGAAAAGGCAGGTGGGTGGTGAGATGGGGTAGGAAAAGTTAAATTGTGGAGAACTTTTAACATTCTTTGAGAAATGAACATAATATTTTTTTATCAAAAACACTTAGCTGGTACATACTACTGTGAGCTATAAGTGGAAGTGTATTTCTGATTTCTTTTTTTCATCAGATTTACAGATTTCTTTTTTTTTTTTTTTTAACCCATCAGATCCAAGATCTGTAAAGTGGAACTCTTCCATACGTTCCAAAAGCTGGTGACAAGTATTTCACAAGAGGATCTACCAGATACTCTTCGGTAAAGACATTTTTGTTATATTTAGAAGAGTGACTTTATCTAATTGAAACTCAAGGATACTGTGATGATACCAGAATCTGCTCATAAATCTCACTTTTGAGAATTAATTGATAAAATTTGATACTAGAAACATATATATGTAGCATATGTTCAATGGGTTAGGAAAACTCTTGGTATTTTTAATCACCTCCTTGGAGAAATAGCTGTTGCATCTTAAGTGTTAATGACAGACAGAAGAAATTGGAGGTGGTTGGTTTGTTTGGAGTTAAGGTAAGAATCTGGGGCAGCTTATATCTTCTAAAGGCTCGCTGCTTTTCAAAAGGGTAAAACTTTATTCCTGATCAGTAGAGCCTTATCCTTGTACTGCACTAGATCTGGTGCCTGTTGGACACCTCTGTAAGCCTCTTCAACTTGCTGTCTTGGCAGAAAGCTTTACATTTTTTTGTTGTTTTTTTTTTTCTGAAGTGCTGAAGTGGTCTTGTCTGAAAGTGGCAGTGGACATCTGTGAAGGGATGCATGAAGAGAGAGATGAGAGGAGGAACTAGTATCTTATTTGAAAATGGGAGCTGTTAAATCAGCTGCTTGCAGCACTGTACCCTTTTCAAACCCCCTGTCCCAAAATTGTCATGGAGTTATTGATAACTGGCTGATGTTTAAAAATTCTATCAAATATAATTTCTTTGATTCACAAGAAGGAAGAGCTTGAGTAAAAAAAATTTAAAAAACCCCCAAAACAAAAAAACCTGTCGTTTTGTTTTAGAAAAAAAAGTCAAGGCTAAAATCTTCTTATCATCTAAGTGTATGCAGGTGTAAGCATGTTGGGGTCTTTCTGTGGTGCACATATTACATAGAGACTTTCTAGAAAGAACAGAAAGAAGCTTTTGTCTGAAGAAGCCATACTTTGAGGTTTCTTTTACATTATTAGAAACAAGCTTGATTTATCAGACTAGAATTTCTTAGTCATCATCCAGTTTGGCATTGCATTACATGCATTATGTATATGGTGGTATTCCAGCCTGAACAGCTACCATAGAGCAGGGCATAGTTTCATATATACAGAAATTTACCTCTCACTTTGACTTGACTCTGAGACAGGTAGAAGGTTCAAAATCCATTGCCTTGGAAGAGTTATTTTATTTTAGACTTATTTCCAGGTATGATTTCACCAGCTCTGGAATGTAATTGTGCCAACAGTTGAGCTAATTTAACTGATGGTACCGTGGATTGTGTTGGTCCTGCAGCAGTGTCTGCCTCTACTGGCTGTAGATTTCTGTTTTCTCCCCTGTATCAGTAGCACTTCAACCTCATGGTGAGCCAGTTCAACTACTTAATGTGGCAGAAAAAAATTTCCTTGTCTTCTGTGTTTTCTATTGGACTGATGAGCTGAATTGGCTCATGAAAAGCTAAACCAGATAATAAAACCCGTGAAAAGGAAGTAGGAGGTATGTGTGGCTGGAAGCAGGTGAGAGAAGCCATTTCTGCCTTTCGTGGTACCATGACATTAGATGAAATAAGCTTAGCCAAAAGAAGTGCACCCTAGATCTTTAATTGTTAGATCTTGCTTTCTTTTGAGTTTTGTGAATTAAAGATTGCAGTTACCTTCTGTGTAAGCTGGTGCACTGTGGGGTAGGTGACTCATTGTGCTGGTCATGTGCTGCTTACATAAAGACACTTCACCTCAGGGCTTTTCTCGACTCCAGTGGCTTTGTAATTTCCTTTGACATTTTTGTCCTCCACCATTTTTCTGTCTGGGCTTCTCCTGACAAAATCCAGCTGATCCACAGATGTGCATCATTTTTAGGCTGTATTTATAAACTATTTATACAGTAGAGGTTCTAGCTTCGAGCTCAACAGTCAGCTTGTCCAGATGGTTTCCTTTTGAAGTCTGTTTTTCATACTCTTAACTTAAAAAAAAAAAATTACTTGTATTGCTGTTTCCTTCTTCCCTTTCCACACTATATTCTGATGTGAGGTTTTTTTCCTTTTTCTTACTTTCTTCCTTGTAGTTTGAATTTGAGTGGATTTCAGATGAGAAATCCCACACTGAAATTGTTTCCTGGAAACTGTGTATTTAACTGTTAACAAATTTTGTATTTTCTTCCTGTTCAAATGTGTCTTACCTCCTCCAACAGATAGTTGGCTCTAGTGTTACGCTGTTGCACAGTTTCCTTTTCCCACTTTGCCCCTAAATTCCTGCCCTGCCTCTTATAGTCCACTTCCTGGTCTCTTGCTTCTCATCCTTTCTGCTCCATCAAGGGAATCTCATTTTGTAGTCTTTCAAATTTGTCAAATAGCTTGTCTTGATAGATGTAGGGTATTTTAGGACAAGGATCATTCTTTACTTAACCCTTCCTTCAGCTGCTGTTGTCTACAGTTAGACCTAGGATATTGGGGCAGTTAAAGCTTTACATGGAACTAGTATACTAATTCTGAAGTTCTTTTGTTTTCTTTTCTGTGCCTAAAGCTCCTGCTTTTTGTGCCTTCCTCATATGTTCTTCACTTATCTCCAGAGGATCAGTGCAGGTACTGTTAAATTGGAATAAGTAGAGAGCCTACTGGGGGCAGAACTTCACTGCCTCTCCTAAAAGGCAAGTTTAGGTATTTGTACAGTGCAGCTTAGCTAAATATAACATTCAGCAGCTGGGTTGTTTTGTTTTGTTCAGGATTTACTTTCTTTTCTTTAGCTGAGGCTGTGAGAAAGAGGTGGTGTTTGGCTGGCATTAGTTAATTCTTCACCAAAACCCAGATCATTCTGTATTGTGCTGTTCCACTTTCTTCTTCCTTTCCGATAACTTCTGTGATCTCTGTCTTCAGTGCCTTGCTTAAATTCTCACTCATCTCTCTAGCTAGACTATCTCAAGTGCTGTTTCTTTATAACCTCTTACCTCCACCTCACATACTCTTTCATGTCATGTTTGGAAATTACTGGTACTTTTTTTTTTTTTCATATTTTCCATGCTCAGTGTCAAAGGAATGATGATGCACCATTGGACAGTGTTGTGCCATTGCTATCTGAATTGTTATGTAAAATCTTCTGCAGTGTTTTTGTTGTTTACACATCACTCTCGGTGGTTATATGGTAAAGGAGGTTTTTTGCATTAGTTTGTTTGTTTCCCCTGCTGGTAGAAAAAAACATGCCTTGTTCATCACCTGGGAAAGTGAAAGCCTTCTTTTGTCATACAGTGGCATTCACCATCCAGAGTCATCAGGAATTGCTGTTTGTGCCCGGTGTGGCTGGCTGCGCAACCCTTGGTCTGAATCTAAGGGAGATTTTGTAACATAAACCTGCCCTGAGTTTATTGCTGGGCTTGTTAAATGGATGACCAATTCACTTTTCTCTTAAACTGCAGTCAGGAGCCATCATGATGATTAAGATTGTGCTTTCTTCCTCCTTCCTATTAGGTCTGCAATATGGACAATTCCAGCACCTAACTGGAGGGGGGGAGGGGTGTTGTACAGAGGAGTGCAAGGACATTCAGATGGCTTTAAGATTTAAATATCTAGGCTAAAATATAAAATTTTAACTTTGGCTTCACACTTAAGATTTTTTTGACATTGTTCAGTTGTGAAAAACAAAAGGATTCTGCCAGGTGACTGCTAAGTATTTCCTTCTGGAGCAACTGAGGAGTACTGTAACAAAGTGCTAGCCTAATTAAAGTAACTGTCATGGGAGGGGTGCTGTTTCACTGTTATTAAACAAACAAGCAAAACGTTTGACAAGAATTCTGTAGGAATTTTTTAGTCCCTTTTCAATTTTATTTTTAAAGCTTGTACATTGAACAGTTCCTGTGATGGTCCTACCACTGCATAGAGGCCTACGGGACAATTAGATCCTCTGATCTAGCTAAGAAAATATTTCCTATACTGCGTGTCACAGATGCTTGTTAGGTCTTTGCCACAGTGAAGAACCTTTTAAGTAGTATTTTCTGCCCCATAAAAATACTTATCTGTCTTAATTATCTGAAGACTTGATCTCTTTTTTTTTTTTTAATTACTATTTTTTAAACTGTTGTTGAGCATCTACATCTTTTCCTCTGTGTGATTCATTTCTTCCACATCTCAAATGACATTTGAAAAAGCCACAAAGTGAATTTTTCAATAACGTACCTAAAAATCTGGTCTCCCACACTAGGCACAGCAACACACTAACAATCTTCCACATGCTGCACAACTTTACCATTAAAACTTGTTGTATTTGTGTGGAACTCACTGAGTTAGCTCACAGTCTAACTTCATTCTGTATCCACTTAATGATTGGTGTCAATTACAAAATTTGCCTGCAGTGACTGCATTTTTTCTGATGCATGGAAAATGATATTAATAGATTCAGGCCAAGTATGGTTTCCTGGCCCCCTATCATTATGGGTTCACAAAAGATTTTTATGTATTGAAGGACTCTGAGCTTTTGCCCTCTTAGATGAGATTCATTAGGGTTTTTTTTAAGACTAGTGTTTTAATTGATGCCTTTAGCTTATGTCAGTATTTTTCATGTGCATCGCACCTGTAATCTCGAAAATACATTATGGGTTGAATGTAAATATTTGCAACTGAATATGGAGTTAAAAAAAAAAAAAAAATTGTTGCTGAGCAGAAAGTATTGCAGTAGTGTATTGCTTTTCTTTGCCTTTTGCCGAGCTTGTGAGTCCCTTTATGCTCGGTTTTGCACGTGGCTGAGCACATGAATGTTTTCAAGCATAATGGTGATTAGTGTAATGCTTTTTTCCAGGAGTGTGGTACCTTTCAGAATGAAATCTATGCATCACCTCTCACGTCTCTGGCACACAGCCATCAGAATAACTCTCTTGCACAGGAGCGTAAGGGCAAGATTGAAATAGTAGAGGGAAATAAAAGGAATGTAGTCAGGCAGACCTGGATAGGCTGGAGATCATATGATTGTACTGGACTTTGCCTGGGGCAGCAAACTAGTGTTCTCTTTTGCCAAAGTAAGTCACAGATTTATCATTACTAATGCTTAGAACCTTAATAGCCCAACCAAAGCTGAGATACAGTTGAATCACGTGAGGTTAAGTAGATGTAATGTACTTTGAATTTGAAAGATTTTTTTCTATATATATCTACTGAAAAATTATTAGAAGCTTAATGCAGAAGTTGAGCTTGAATTAAATAAATCGATTTGATTTTGGCAGCTCTTTGAGGAAGCTCTTTAAAATGCAGAGTTCTGTTGCTCCCACTGTTAAATCTGTAGTGATGTTGTCTGCTTGCAGAATGAGATGCCAAGGGGCTGTGGTCACATGTGCCCTTGTAGCTGCTATAGTAGGGTGAAAATGCTGAGCTGTACCTTACTGCTTATCCTGCTTTTGTGCTAACTATGTTTTCCCTTCCTATCTACTATAACAGTTTCCGAACAAAGGTCTGTTGGAATAATTGAAGTTAGAAAAATCCTGTATTTTTTTAGTTAAATTGAAACAGACTGCTGGCTATGAGTTGAAGAGCCGCTGATTTGTCAGCAGATTCAGGAAAAAGAGCAACTTTTACCAAGGAAGAAATGAAGTACAACTAGACATCAGAGCCTTTCTCATAGGTTAGTTGCAGGTGAATGTCTTTATCTGGATCTATATCTATATCTATGCATTCACAGCAAATGCAAGGAAAACAACAGTTTCACCTTTAACAAGGTTGAGCCAGTCCAAGAATTTGTGTTCTATAATTAATTTTTGATCTTTGACCATCCTAAATGTGACCTCTTAAGTACAAGTAGCTGTGTATTGAAGATGTAAACAGCATCTGATATTAGCTGATATCTTCTATGATAAAGGACAAATAAAAGTGAAGAAGGGCAGGGTCAAAGTCTTAAACAAAAAAGAGGGCTTTAAGTGCGAGTGTAGGAGAGTTTTTTCCCAAAGAACGATTTGGTCATTATTCTTGAGTGTAAGCACGCATATTGCTCCCCAGAAAATGGTGTAGAGGTGGAGGAGAAGGTGCAGGTGGGTTGCACCGTGTCCGAGTTACATCTTGGAGAACCTGGCATTAGGGATTTGGAGCTGGTTGTGGTGGCTTGGCCTTGGCCCTTCTCAGACCTGTGTTGTTTCCTGAATGCTGCTTGTGCAAATAGTTGCCGGTCTTATTCCTCTTGAGGAACGCTCCTAAACCATGATCCACCATTGATAATGGCCTTCTATGACTGTTCCACTCACTGGCCAGAGGGAGGAGATTTGCAGTGGGCCCTTTCATAGAACTTTTCAGAGAAGCTTGGAGGTTAGTTTCACAGAATTTGATTAATGTGACAGAGGTAAAAATTGCAAAATAGACTAGCTGTGACAAGACTGCAGGCAGGTTTTATAAGAGTATACATCTCCCATGTTCAGCAGTGGAATAGGCAGGTTCTGTACTCTTGCACTCTCTGAACCTAAGGTCTGCAGGATAGATAGTATCTCATGGCGTGCTATGCATCTCACAATGTTCTAGATGTACATTTATAGCAGAATCCTGAAGGCCTGAAATAAAGCTTCTGATGGCCTGCTGGTAGGGTGGGTTTTTTGGGTTTGTTTTTGTTTTGAGGGGTGGGTGGTAGTTGTGATTGATACTGCCTTTGAGCATGAAAGCCTGTTTTGGAAGTTAATGCAGTGGTTCTCAGACTTTTTAGATTAGGATTCCTGTAGTTGGTTCTTGTTCTTTCTCTTTGAAGGTCACGTTGCTTATGATCGTCCCTTCATATTGGGTCGAATCTATAAACACGTGTGGCTGACAGATGGTTTGGCAAAGAGGGATGAAAGAAGTTGAGAAAGGAATGCAAGGAAAGGAAAAAAGTCTTGATGAAATTGTCTTAGAGGCGCTTGAATTAAGATAACTCCAGACCTGAATTTCCCTATTTTGAAAATCAGTGGTATAATGCACTCAGCAGTGATCAGAGGTTCTGCTGAGACTGGGAAGCAGGTGCTACGTGTGGAAGGGGAACAGAGCACCAAAACTATCAAGTCTCTCTTGCTTTAGGGAGAAGATAAAAAAATACTACTTTGTTTGTCTTTTCACCATTATTTCGTGTTGGAAAAGAAAAACTGTCTTGTTTGTACTTGTTCCCTTCCAGCTTATCCATTATCCTGATCTTAGCCATTCTTCTAGCAAAACAAGGCTACTTCCACCCAATGTGAAGCACCAATCTAGTCGCCTTTTCTGCTTTGCTTCATCACTTTTTGCTATTATGAAACTTTTTGGTAACTTTTTGTCACACAGTCAAACACAGACACTTCTATTGCTGGAGAGTGTGTATGAAGCATGGTAGAGGAGTTGTTTTGCTCCCTTTTATAAGACTGCTGACAGTGTGTAGATGCACTAGCTTCAGGGCCTGGGCCTCTCTTAAATCTACCTAGAAGCACAAGGGAAGTTCACATAGTAGCATGAAAAAGCTCATAGGGCATCATTATGTTCTTAGATGTGTGATTGCTTTTTTCCGTTTTTGTGCTGTTGTATCCAATAGGGTAATAGAAATGTTTTTGTTGTTGTGCATTTTCTGTCAGGATGAAGACTCTGGAAACCTACTGGGACTACAAGGAAGCTGCATTAAATTATCAAGAAGCCTGGAAAGTGCTGCGTAGCCAAGCCCTGCCGGGCTGGGTCAAGAATTCCAAGGAATACCTGTACTTCACATGAATATACGATGTAAATCCAGCAATAAACCCTGGTGCACAGCAGATATGTCTGCAGTTCAAGAGACAGGAAAAAGTGTCCTCTAGTTAGGTGCTATAAGGAGAGAGGAGTGAAAAGGAAAGCAGTTTAGAGGAGGTTTTGTTTTGATTGAGTTGAAGCCTCATTTTGTTGAAATATAGAAAAGGATCATTGCAGGCTTTTAAATTCCAAGCCACATGAAACAATAAGCCTCCAAAAGAAATGAAGCAGTGATGTGCTGTCCTTTGTTATCTGAGGATATGATCTATCAGCCATAGTCTCTTGTAATGGAAGCAACGTCAACTGAAATTGCTGTAGTAAAATTTTAGTGCTGGATTTTTCTTTTACTCTTCACAATGTTATGGTTATTTTTTTTATTTTTTTTATTTTTTTGGGACAACCCTAATGTATAGTGCATAATATTTTTAGAACTCTTGGCTCTCCTTGTCTGGTGCCTGGAAGAATTTTCCATGTCCCCCAGCCCCATTGCATTTAACTGGAAATACTAGTCCTGTTAAAGGGTCTTCTTTTTTTTTTTTTTTTTTTGTTTTTTTTTTTTTTTTTTTTTTTTTTTTTGGGAGTCCTTCATATAAGCTTCTATTCACTAAATATAGCTAAAGCAGAAGCAAGAGTGCTAGGGAGAAGGCTGTGTCAAATAATACCACTTATGATATCCTGTGCATCTCTCTTAATTTCGAGACTTTGCCAGACAGACCTTTAAACTGCTTTGCTTCTGTGGGCAGAAATCTCCTAAATTACCTTGTTCGAACCCGTTAATCCTGTCTAATTCTAGCCAAACATTTCCCTACTTTTCAGTGTTTCAAGCACTGTCCACCCCTCTGTTGCCCCTTGTGATAAGTGGTTAATTAAAAGCAGGGATGCCTTAGCCATTTATGTCACTGTTTCCTGGCAAGTGTTCATTAATAGCCTGGCAAAGGTGGAGATGCTTTGAGGGGGCTTGGAAGTAGTCTCTGGCAGTCTTTGCCTTTATGCTTTATTACCAAATAACATCTGCATGGCAAAACAGTAATCATTGTGAGCTGGGGGAAGCAGCAGGTAATCCTTAAACTTTCTGTGCCAATTTTTGCTTTCTGTGAGTAAGTGCAGGACTATGTGTGCTGCTACTAAGCACACTCTCCTTTTGTACTTTTCCTGTTGTAAGCTAGAATTCGTGAAATATTTGGACGAGGTGGTGGCAGGATGAAAGAAGCAGATAATTTAGAACTTAAGAATTCTTCAGTGATTTTTCTGTTCTTTGGTATCTTATTCTGGATTTAAAAAATGGGCACAGCAGTACTGCGAATGGCCTTTGCCGTCAACCTACTGAGCTACATGAGACTGAACAGTACATATCACATTACAGTCTGAGAACTGATTACAGCAAATCCTTTTACATCACACTCGGGCTCACTTGTCAGATAAGAATAGTTCTCTCTTCCTTGTTGAAGAAATAACAAAGAACTTGAATTCTGCGTATATAGGCCTGTCCTCTCAAATCCAGCACTAACACGCAGAAAGACCACTTGTGTTAGCAAGGGTGGGATCATTGTATGTGTTTGTAGAGGGCAGGGGATTACAGAGAATGGTGACTTGCATTTGTCATCAGAGGCTGAAAAATGTCCAGAAGCCATTGCAGATGGGCTGCAGGGTGAACTGCTGAGAAGAAATGGTAGCAGTTACTGTAATTGACCAAATAGCATTCCAAGGGCAAAGTCCTTTAGCGTACCTAGAGAGGTAACCAGTAAATTTCCAGGCTCCTGAAATTTACCTTTGTCCTAACCTGAAGTCTTGCAGAAACTTTCTTGCAGAAAATATACCTATTTTCCCATTCATAATTAATAAGGTCTGTAGTGAACCTGCTGACCAGACTGGAATGTTCCCATTTCCTGTCCAGCTGCACTATTAAAATGGGTCACATAAGGCTAGTTGTTCTGTAGTCTTGGCATCAGACTAGTTTTCAGATGAGCAGTTATGATGTAACTTCTTTTAACTCTTTCCTAAAATTTAAGCTCGGCTGTTAGGAGAGTTTGTTCCTGGTAAGGTTTTCCTGTGTATTTGTAAAATAGTTTGGAACTGTAGACTGCTGCTTTCTGCTACTTGTCAGGTTCACACGTAGTGAAGAAATGCTGAACACTGATACTAATCTCACTTTTTAGATGGAGTTGAGGACGCATTTAAGCCTAGAGTGAGTCAATGAATATATACAAAGGAGAGGGAAGGGGCTAAACAAAGCAGCATTTAAAAGGCTGAGGGGCTAAGCCTTCAGGATCTTATACTGAGCTAGATGGCATTTCTGAGATTGAAAATATTTCAATGCTGCATCTGTTTAAATCCAAAACATCAGGAAGTGCTGTAGGTAGTACTGAGAAACTGCTCTAAAAATGAGAAAGGAAAAATGCAGAGAGAAGAGGTAACACAAATCTCTGCTTTTGGAAGAGGTAGCAAACTAAGCTTAAGTCACTGCAAGCAGATCTTTGGAAGAATTGCTCCTGGAAGGCAGCAGTTGACACGGTCCAAGCTTGGATCACTCCTTTGCACTGGAATAGCTGACACACTGAAAAAGAGGGATAGGCAGAGCATAGGTAGAACAGAAGAATGCAGGGACTCTGCCACAGGGTAGTGGAGTTGTGTGTGAAGTAAGGGGAATGACGTGCCCACAGTTCATGGTTAATGAGGACAATTAAACAGTTGGTAATGGGAGCAGCAGAGCATATGAGGGCACCAAGATTCTCAAGGCATGTGTAAAATGCCCTACAGAGGATATTTGTATTGCCCAGGATAGCTCCTTCACTTTCCCAAACTAGTAAGCTTATCTTTAAGGAAGTTAAAACCAGAGCACAAGAATGAGTGATTTTGTCCAAGTGTGTAAGTAAACAGTCCATTTGAGCTGGAGGCTGCAGTTCCATAAGAACATGGTAACATCCCACTTCCTTTGAAAAAGCAAGCTTTTGATCTTCGCAGTGTGCTTCCACTGCTTACCTTACATGGGTTGGAGCACTTACTGAGCTCAGTATTTTCATAGTAAATTGAGGACTATTCAAATTACCATCTTTGTAGAAAAACAAACCATGCACCCAAAACAAGGTGTAGCTTTTCACTATGAGTTAAGTCAGCTTTGCAGTAAGCCCAGAGGAAAGGAAGAGCTAGGGCTGCACTGCTGAGGGCAGGAAGAGGTGGAGCCAGGCTTCCTTTCACTTCTTACAAACTACTAGTTAGTTATGAAACCACATGTGGAGAAAATGCCTGAGGCATTAGTATGGAAATGAAGCATGAATTACTTCTGGAAAGCTACTGTTGGTAAGGAGGAAAGAACGGTGTTGGAATTAAACTGGGAGCCAAATGTAGTCGAGGGGCCTAGCAGTCTTTCTCTCAAAGCATAACCATCCCAGGAATCTGATAATGTCATAAGAGGGTTGCAGCAGTGATTTACAGGTAGAACCAAGATAATTTTTGAGGAAAGAGCATCTAAATTCATCTAGTACTGGTTTAGTTGCATTGGAGATGACACTTAAGTTAGCTTAAAGATAGGTGATACAGAAATGTTGCTGTAAAAAGTAGTGAGGTATTTTGTTTTCTGTTCAGTGTGTAAACTGAAATGTCTTCCCAGTCCTGAAGAGTTAACAGAAAGTCAAGATCACATGGGACTCAAACACTTTTAATAATTTTACAAGAGGGACTCTACCGTATAAAGAGATGCATTTCATCTGTGCATTTAAAAATTAAATTTCTTGATATTTTATGTATTTTAAGTGCATCTACAGATGAAATGTAAAGTAACTGCTCTAGAACACTTATCCCTGCATTGTCTGGAATTACTTTATCTGGGCTCCTAAGTCTAAACTAATAATTACAGAGACATTACAAAGACAGTAGTTAAGTAGTTTTTTTCAAGGGGCTTATGAAGGGTATTCCAAAAGTCACCTCAATTCACCTTCCTTTGTTTTGTTTAGATATATCTATGTGCTAGTTTGTAATCAGCTTTATATTGCAGTTCTAAGTTACATTTCCTACTCTCTGGTTAACAGCTAGCAAAAAGTACTACTTGATAAACTTAGACAAACTGTGAAGTTTCAGCTTAAAGGAAAGGGAACGTTTTCCAGTAATAATAGGTAATCAAAAAATAAAGATGAAACTACTTTTCTTCATTCTGAATCAAAAAATCTGTTGAGAGTAAACAATACTCAATGCATAGAAAGAGGGGGGTGGGGGGGCGAGTGGAAGGAATTAATGATGCAAGCAGTGATGGAATGTTTACTAAAGCAGCATTATACATTGCAGTTTTATTCTGAATGAAAGGCTTACTGAAAGCACCAGCACATTTTCGGATGCAGTAAGCACATGTGCCACTGTTATTGTGACAAGCCTCAGTAATAGTGTCAACATTTCACAGGCTCCTGTCTTCTCAATTTGAAGCCCTTCTGACAGTACCTGTGAATAACCGTAGCGTTGAACATAATTCAAAGCATAAAGTGACTTCATGGCAGCTTGACTTAGTATGATTTAAGCTTGGAAAACTATTAATTTCCCCTGTTTAGTTTAAAAACTAAGCTATTCTGCACCATGTAGTGTGGAAATGAAGTAAAACTTTTCTTGGGAATCTAAACTCTAGTGTTTCCTCGATGGCTCACAAAGTTCAAAGTGATGCTACTTTTCCAACCTAGTGTTATCCTTTAGTATCAAAGCATGAACTTCAGTACTGTGCAATTAGGTGAATTAGGGGTTTTTTTTTTCCGCCCCCCACTGTCGTTCAGAGGCACAAGTTTGCCTCTGTCTGTAAGTAGAGGTAGCTGTATAATTATGGTAAGCACAGTTGGAGAGAAGTTGAGAGCCTCGTGAATTCCAACTTTTGCTTTTGTGACAAAGCCTCTTTACTTTTGCTGTGCTGCATACGTGCTTTGCAATAGGGCTCGTAAACTGGAAGAACTGATCTTGAATTCTTTATCTTGCATGCACTATCTCTAGTTCTAATTGTCTGCCTCAAGTAAGTAGAATCGTAGAATGGTTTGGGTTGGAAAGGACCTTTTGAGGTTATCTAGTCCAAACCCCCTGCGAGAAGCAGGGCCATCTTTACCTAGAGCAAGTTGCTCAGAGCCCCATCCAAACTGACCTGGAGTGTTTCCAGTTATGGGGCACCGAACACCTTTCTGGGCAACCCGTTCCAGTGTTTCACTACCCTTGTTGTGTAAAAAAAAAAAAAAAAAAAAAAAAAATTCTTCTCTATATCTCGTCTGAAGCTACACTCCTTTAGTTTAAAACCATTAAGAAGTCTGTATCTTTCTTAAAAGCACCCTTTATGTAGTGAAAGGCTGCAACAAGGTCTTCCCAGAGCCTTCTCCGGGCTTAACAATCCCAGAATTTTTACTTGGAAAGGACATGTATAACTACCAGTAACACACCTCCTGCCTCTTCCCCCCCCCCCCCCCCCCCCCCCCCCCTCTCGCACC
>JANHGN010020214.1:16212-37789 GCA_024605025.1 Megaceryle maxima
ACCCCAGACGAGCTGCAACTGCTTTAATCTGAACTCCTTACTGATTATTTCTCTCTGCAATAACTCATGTACAAATGACACCTTCCAGTTCTCCAGCTCTCTGGTGTCCTATTTGTATCATTCCTTCTTCTAGGTGCCCTTTCTTTATGTGCTATGCTTTTGTCATTTAGGTCCTGCTTTCAAAAGCCCATGGTACTTATTCCATTAACAGCCTGTGCGCAGGCATTGCTCTTCTGATTAGATCTAGTAGCTCTGAAGCTACTGGTTTTGGAACTTGCAGATACGTCCTTGTTTCTTTGTACCATCATCCACGTACTAAAGATTAAGAAGCTATACAGTGTCTAATAAATAATGTTAGCATATGCATGGTGCCTAAAAAACGTGTTGTATAACTTTCCAGCCAAAATTAAGGTAAAGAAATGACAGCACTGCCTCTTTGTGTCAGGAATTTTTATTGTACTGGTTTGTTAATTGAGAAAGAGGAACATACTAGCTCAATTCCACATGATCAGCATCTTCCTCCTGCTTAGGATAAGCTAGCAAATCCAGTGTTCCCAATATTAAATTAATGTTTTTATTTTTCTTAAACTAACACCTCAAAGCAGAATAAATGCATATTCTTCTGTTCATGTTTTAGTAGCCCGACTACTTTGCCTTATTATTTAATCAGTGTCATCAAGCGTATCTCCAAAGGAGCGAGGCTCTGGGAATTCATAGCCATGAGGGGGAAAAAAACCAACCAACCAACCAAAAAAACAAAACAAAAAAAACCAACCACCCACCAACCCACAAACAAACAAAAACGCAAAAAAAAAAAATGCACAAACCCAAACTTTTTTTTTGATAATTTAACAGTCTAGTAAAACAAGACCTATCAATATATTAAGAAATAAATCCAGTTACAAATGCATGTATATAGAAGGAACTTCTGTGGGTGTCAGAACAGAAAATGATCAGCTATTTACAAGATACACAGCAAGATGGTATAATAGCCAAGAACCAACATTCAGAAACCAAATGTGTTCTCTCCACTGTAGGCAACATACAAGAATCCATCCTCATCCTTTTCCTTCTCATAAAGTTGTCCCATAGTTAAGCTTGAAGGGGGGAAAAAAAAGAGAAACAGTTTGCGTGACACTTGGAAATGCTGGAACCGCACGTAAACAAGGCTTAATACAAGCTAAAACTTGTAAGTCTGTGTGTGGACTAAAATAAAAAATGAGGGTAATACGTAAAGCACCGATTCCTAAGATAGCAGAATGATCCTTGGCTCTCGGGAGTGCCTGTTTTTTTCTTACTTCATACAAATACATTTGTCAGAATGCTTCCTTATTTTATTGGAAATTGCTCACTGAAGATATTTTAGGTTCTGAAATGTCCCTTATTGATGTTGTGGCTAGTGGCTAATACCAGGATAGCTTGATAGTACCTTCCTTGAATGCAGCTACAATGTCTTGCTTCTTGTGTGAGCAACCTCATTTCTCAGTCCACTTGGTATAGTCACAAATGTTCAGCTGGTCTCGAGTCTTATAAAATTTCTGCTTTTTGGGCTGATTCTTTGATGTTCAGGTTGTTTTGGGGAGTAAAAGTTTTGTTTTCTATATTGTTAAAAAAATGACGACTTCAAATAGCGCTAGTACCAAAATGCATGGGCAGTAAATTGCAAGTTAGCAGAAACTGGTGCTTTTTCAGTGGATAAGGTTTTGAATGTTTGATCAAATGGAACATTTTCTTAAACCAAATAGGGATGTGACCCTTCACAGTCTAAGCAGTTGCAGTCTTTAGGGCAATGTGTGTATTTTGAAAACAAAAAGAAACCTGAGCAAATACTTGGCCAGTACAACTGCTCTAACCATCTATCTACAGATGAAATGGACAGCTGACATCAGGTGATGTGCACAAGTCCTATCTCCTCAGCTCACCTTTCTTTGGCTTGCCAAGACTGAGAAAAGGCTAGTGAGCTGAAAGATGCAGACTGAATGTGAGTGACAGGGAAAATGATCATGGCTACCCAAAGGAGGAACTGTGAAGAGCTGCAGGTAGTACTTGAAGTGGAAGGGAATTAGTGAGTAGCGGATAAACTTAAAAGAGTTAATGGTCTATGTAATAAATTCAGTCTACGAGAGGAGGAGAGCCATTAACATACTAGATTCTTGTTGATCTGTTAACAAGCTACCACTTTTGCATTATTATTTAAGATTCAAGGCCCTGTTTTCCCAGGAGAGATGCGACATCTTGTCACGAACGTGTGAGATGAGACAACGTGCCCTTTATTTTTCTTTGCTGTTTCTAGCAGTTCTACAGCACTGCTAAGAAGATGACATATGGCCATTCCTAATATTCTTAGAAGAAAGTAAGCAGAAAAAGATGGTTCTCACAGGTCCCTCTTGTGCATCAGAGAAAACAGAAATACTCCTAAGTGAGTCTGGAGGGACTGTTACACAGGTAAGGATTAATAAGAATAATAATATATTTAGGTCATGTAACTTCATGACATGTATTTCCTCAAATACTATTAAAGTATCTCATAAAGAAAGCAGTAATAGCTGCTTTTGATATACAGTATACTGTACGTAACAGACAACACTGAAATGTACTATAGAAATCAAATGTGAAAAATCTTTCTATAATAATTTTGCATTTTGTGTTTGTAGAAGAAACTAAGTAATTTTTAAAACAAAAACCAGCAATTGGTCTGTAAGGTCATAATTTCTTTGTGAGATAACAGGTTAATGCTTTTCCAGAATAATTTATGGTGTTTGTTTTTGAGTATTTAATGTACAACTTTTTTGCGACATTATTTTTTTTGCATTGATAAATGCTCTTGCACTCAACCAAAGGTAACATAACTCCAGAGCTGACCACGGAAGTAAATCACAACATATTTTTCAGTTGCCTTAACTTTTAGCCTAGCTCAAGAAGTAAGATGTTTATTGAAGTAATGAGAAAAAAAGCCTATCATGATGAGATTTAAGCTGTAACTAAACCCCTCCTAAAATTACCAAATAAGCCTTTAACAGGGGAGTTACTGTCCCTCTGATATGCACAGGCCTGCTGAAATGTTCTGAATAACATGTGAATAGCCTCTCACCTGGATTGTGGGACAGTCTTGTCTACAAAGAGGAATATTGCTTTCTCAGACGGCAGTTGAATCCTCTTCCTGATGATCCACATGAACTGGGCCACAGTGATGTCAGATGGAACTAAGTACTTCCTCTTGTCAATATCAACAATCTGAGATCCTGAGACCTTCTCCACTATGACCTGCAAAGCACAGGTGTGAAGGTTAGGCTTTTCTGGATCGGTATGAACAGACAGCTTCAGTTTGCTTTCTGGTACAGGCTTAAGACAGTGAGCAGAAGGGTTTCTTCGCTGCAGCCAAATGAGCGGTAGGACTAGCTCAGCACTCTAAAACCTCATTTTATAACTGCACTGAAACCTAAATTCATATATACAGTGGTTCAAAACTCCCTGTGCAGAGCTTGATAGTCATGGGGTAAAAGATGCAACATGCCTAAAAGAAACCTGTGACCGGGAATTATACAAAGCTTTCAACTTTTTGTGCACCAATGACATGTTAATTGCTGCAATGTGGACCCCAAGGTGAATGTGAGCCAGCAACGTGCCCTGGCAGCAAAGGGCACGGGCTGCACTCGGCAAAGTATTGAGTATTGTCAGCAGGTCCAGGGAGGTGATTGTTCCCCTGTACTGGCACTGCTGAGGCCACGCCTGGAGTGCTGTGTCAAGTTCTGGGCTCCTCAGTACAAAAGAGGTGTGGACACACTGGAGAGAGTCCAACAAAGGGCCTTGAAGATATTTTAGGGATTAGAGGATCTCTCCTACGAGGGAAGGCTGGGAAAGCTGGGACTGTTCAGCCTGGAGAAGGCTCAGGGGCATCTCACCAACATGCAGAAATACCTAAAGGGAGGATGCAAACACAATGAATAACTTTTTTTTTTAAAGTTACCCACTAAGCATTTTAGCTTTATAATGCAGAAACTGTCCTAAGCGAAAGTCAAGGGTGTTGGTGAGCAGCTTCTAGTAAAACTTACAGATACCTTTAGCCCTTAAACCATGTGATTCCAGAAGCAAATTTAAAGTTGCAGTGCTTAGCAAGCATGAATTTTTTCACCTCCCATTTTATTCCTAAAAGGTCTAGCCTAGGACAGAAGCACGCCGTTCATATCTTAATAGGTTTGAACTACTGTAACATCTCTAAATCCAGGTAGACAGATACAGCAGCTAAGAACTGAAGTCATTTTGACCTAGGTCACTCCGGATGCAAGCTATAACCTGGAAAGCAGGAACCACACTAAGTCTGAAAAACACTTGACTATTAAATGCAAAATTATATTTTATACCAAGTATTTTGTAAGAGGTACATGGCTCAGTCTGAATCATCGAGCAGAAAACAAAGCAAGGCACTGCAACTTGAGATTTAATTCCTCTATCCATCCACACATTGCTGTCCATTCTTGATACACCCTCACCTAATTCTGATTCACACTATGAGTTTGTTTCCATGTCTCTTGTTCCCCTAGGGTTATGAAGGATATTCTTGAAATGGACAAATTGGTATTTGTGGAGATGTCCGGTCATTAGCATGCTACAGTCTATAGAAGGTAGTTAGCCAAGCAGAGAAGGGCAAGAATTGGACCACTTGGCCAGACTGCAACTGGAGAAGATGCTGTGACTAGGGCTAACTCATCATCAGAGAAAGTCAATGGCATTAGAGGTTCTTGTCTGGGCTGTGCTGTCTCGTCTCATGAAGAAGTTACTTACGCTTATCTACCAAGAGGTCAGACAGGAGTGGCACTGACTGGCACATAGCCAGATGGGATACAGAACATTTACACACAAGCAGGTAAGTTGAGAATGCAGACATGTTGCTAAATGTTATCTAAGGGTGTGAAGTGTGGTTGTTTCACAGACTGGAACATGATAAAAGGGCTTGCGGGGTGAAGAAGAGTGGTCATCCACTATTCAGCAGGTGGGTAGTTAGATATTAATGTAGAAAGGAAGGGTCTTCACTTGCAGCGGCTCTTCAGACACCAGGGTTTGGAGGGGGAGATTCAGAACGATAATAATGGTTATAGGGAGGGTATGCATAAGGGAATATCACCTTCCTCCTACAGCCAGGATGGAAGACTGTCAAGTTTTAAAGAATTTATGACCCTGACGGGCATCAGGCACAGAATAAATCCTCAGGACACTGAAGCTATTTGCTGGACTATAATTGCCAATAGAAGAAACCAGGACACTGATAAACCATGTGCTCAGAAAGTCAGGCACTGTTGCTTACTTGTTATTACACCCTGGGCAGAGGAGGGAGTGTTGGATTAGTGAGATGTGTTTGGAGCCTCTTTAAAATACCTAAGGACACAAAAGAGATTATTATTTAAGTACTTGGATGAAGCTGGACTGAGTTACTCACCGGGACACGGTCGGGGTATTTGGCTCGGATTTTTGCCGACTCGACACACCTGTGCTCTGCAAACAAAACTCGTAATTAGTCATTGCATAGTAATCGTACCGCCAGTGTCCTAGGCCGAGAGAGCTGCGCTCCCAGGGACGGGAGCCTGCAGGGATCGCGACAGTCTTGCCTCGATCACGAGCGGGTCTCCAGCTATTCAGGAATGCCGTCCCCGGGCATCGCGCCACCCATAGGCGAGGGCCACAGTAGGCTGTCAGCCCAGAGACGTTAACGACCGCCTCGGGGAGCCGACCGCGGGACGAGGAGTCGGGAGGCCCCGGGGCAGATGGCGACACAGGAGACGGAGGACAGCGGGGCCGCCGGCGGGTAGCGCCTGGCCTGGGCCCACCCTTACCCAACGCATGGTCCTCCTTGAACATCCACTTCATGGTGCGGGCCGGCAGGAAGCGGAGCCAGCGGTGGCGAGGCCCGTGTGCGGGCGGGTGGGGACTCGTGCCGGGTGGCCGGGCCTGTCTCTGTCACGGTCTCTGTCACGGTCCCTGTCACAACAACAACAGCCACGGCTCGGCAGGCGGGACTTCCGGTTCGCCAGTTCCCTAGCAACCTCCCGAAAAGCAGCGCTTCCGGCTAGGGGATCGAGGGGCGGGGCTGTAGCATCCGGGTATGTAGTTACCTGGCGGCTGCGAGGCTACACATCGGTCCCGCCGGAGCCGTCCCCAGGGAGCTTGAAGCCGCACCATGGGCTCCGCTGTCGCGGCAGGTGACCCCGTCTCTATCCCGCCGCAGTTCCCGGGCGCTCTGCTGCCTTGTCGTCGTCGTCGTCGGTCCCGGAATGCAGCGGTACGCGCTCATTGGCCGTCACGCCCGTTCCCCCTCGGCACCCTGGCGTGCTGATAGGCGCGGCGTCCCGTCAGTCTGGCGTCCCGCCGTTGCCACGGTGAGGGCGCGGGCTGGGGCGGGCGGCTCGCGATGGCCAGCGTAGAGCTGTTCTCGCACCCCGCGCTGCACACGCGCTACCGGGCCGGGCTGTGCTCCGGCGCGGCGCTGGCGCTGCTGCTCATTACGGTGCTCACCTACGTGCCGCCGCTGCTGGTGGCCTACCGGAGCCACGGTGAGCGCCACTCGACTCCACGCGGCCCGGCCCGGCCCGGCCCGGCCCGGCCCGCTGTTGTGCGGTCCTGAGGCCTCGCGCTGTCTCTACCCGCAGGTTTCTGGCTGAAGCAAAGCGCGTACCTGGAGCAGCCCACTGTGCGGTTCCGGTACGAGGTGCTCTTCGTGGCCACCACCGGGCCCGGTCCGGGTAGCTTCTTGGCGTGGAGCACGTTCCCAGCGTTCAACAGGCTTCAGGACGACCGACTGCGAGTCCCATTCTTGTCGGTAGGCCTGCCCGGGGCGGGGCGGAAGAGTGGGATCGGGGGATGAGTATTTGAGGTGCCTGTGACCAGACAGCCCGTCATGCAAAGCTACCTTCAAGTAGCAGCAGCTTGACGCCCAGCCTCGTGCCTCGCGGCAACTTTCCCTTGGAAGAAGTACATTTTAACGTCCGGTTTTACTCCTTCTCAGTGTTACAGCATCATAGAATCATTTAGGTTGGAAAACACACTCAAGATCATCACGTCCAACAGTTAAGCCAGCACTGTCAAGTCCACCACTAAACCGTGTCCCTGAGTGCCACTGGCAGTTTGCACAAACGCATCAGTTTACTTTCTTCAGATGAGTTGTGCCCCCCCCCCCCCAATATGGCTTACCATGATGTGAAATTTGCAGGGGTTGGTAAGTAGCTCCTGGTTTTAAAAGCAGGTGTGTGCTTTCTAAAGCACATATGCTCTGCCCTGCAGCCATTGTTCCTTCTGAAATTCAACATTGGCAGTTATTTTCCTGAGTTACCTCTGTTACAAGTCCTGTTCTGCTTGCAAATAGCTAGAGCACTGGGCATTTGTGGCACCAGAGTGTAGCAAGCTTTGGTTTGCAACCAGGAATTGATGTGCAGAGGCCATTAAGAGGCAGGCTGCTATGGCAAGAGGCAAAAGCCTGACTATCGGTCACACATTTGTACAGGGTATGATATAACATCCACCACTAAAACATGCTTTGTAGCATGCAGAGGAGATGGTTAGAATGGAATAGGGCAGAAAAGACCTTGAAGGATCTGATGAGCTTTTCCTCACCGCAGGGCATATGAGATACAGTGTAACAGATGAGATTGCAGGCTTCTCCTCTCTAGTCCTGTGTCTATAAAGTCAAGCAGCTTTTTGTTGCTTTCCTAGCTCGGCGGTTTATTTGCTTCCTTAATATGTGCATGCCGCAGTTGTGGAGATCCCCTGAGGTTTTACCTCTTTTGGTTTTCTTTCTAACAGCAGTTCCCATCTGTAGAAAAATAATAATAAGAAAAAAAAATAACATTATTGATTCTTTTAGGTAAGAGAAGAAGACAAAAATCAAGATGGCAAAATGGATCAGCTGCATTTTAAATTGGAACTTCCACTACAACCTACAGAGCATGTAGTTGGTGTTCAGCTGATTCTACTCTTTTCCTACGAGCTTTATGTGAGCATTTTTAGTTTTATTTGTTGTGACATACAGACCTAGTGTAATATTCCAGTACTGGTTATGCAAAGGACGAAACAATTTTTCCACATTTGAAGTTCCTATCTAAAAGTTTTATTTTACTAACAAACATTTAATTTTCCTCCTCCTCTGCTCAGTTGTTCCTGGTCTAGCTCTGTTGCACGTTGCACAGCGCCTATGTTTTGTTAGATTTTTATTTTCTTTAAAGCTGCATATTCTCTTGAGCTGTAGTACAGCATAGAGGACAGTGATGTACAACAGTGGATATCGGTGTGCATCAGGAAATAACTGAGCATCTTGCAGTAGGCAGAAGGATGTGCAATTCTTATATACTGTCGTGTTTTGACGTAACCAATTAGTTTTCTGAGATGGAGGAGCAAGCAGTTGCAGCAGCTCATAGATTTTGCTTACTTAACAGCTCTTGAGGCAATGATAGTCATCTGCCAGGATCTTCTGTATCTTGTAACTGGCTGAGGGAAGAAGTTGTTATAGGGACACAAGAAAATAAAATTCTGCTGGCATTGTATCACAAGTGGCAGTACAATTAATACCTAAAGCAGTGAATAAAACACTAGTGCGCAGAGAACCCACGGATGCATCTGCAAAGTTGCAGTAGTATAGAGCTGTGCCGGATGAAGCTACTTGGACAAGAAGTTGTTTTACTAGGGAGATTAGGCTAGGTTTATCCAAGAGACTCCTGGTGATTGCAGATGGGCAAGGTTAGCAAGCAAAGCCGCGTGGTGTAGAAAACTTTCTTAAACCTGTGAGGCCAAAAGTAAAGGCCTGATAGTCCTAAATTAGTGCTGAAGTATTAGGCCAGTGACTAGTAAGAGAGTTCCAGTGTTCACAACACCTTTGTTTTACAGTAAATGTGAAAACTGTCCTTTGGATTCAGGGGTTGATAAGGACTAAGGAACTCACTTGTTTGGTCCTTCTTGCTGAGCAGCTGTCCTTAGCTGGCTTTGATTGACGAGTATTTTAAAGCCTCCAGTGAATGTGTTTAGTCATCTTGCTGCTTTTTGTATATTAGGGAAAGTCATTAGTCACTGTTGGACTTCATTGAACTTTGTGGGGAGCTTTGCCTCGGTTAAAAAGTTAGTTAACAACTAAGGTAGTTCACTTCAAAAAATTAAATGATTTTTCTTATTTGGTGTTACTTTGTTTAGACTAATGTGATAACCTGAAATTTGGGAGTCAGAAAAAAAATCAAATCCATGCAGAAAAATCTGTAGATACAAAGAGGTAGAAAAGTGTGTTGTGTTCCCCACCACCCATCCCTGGTTAAATTCTCTTTTCTTCTGTTCACCATTTCAGAGAATGTCAACACTTGTGATGCAGAGCATGGCTTTTCTTCAGTTTTTTTCACCTGTGCCAGGGTATCAGCTCTATATGAATGGAGACCTGAAACTGAACCAGAGGCAATTACTTAACCATTGTGGACTGGATAGCAGATACAATGTGAGGAAACTTTTTTCCTTCCCCACCAATTTACACACACACCCCCCTCTTTTTATCTTCCTAGTACCATAGGTGATACCCTAATTATTTAAACTCCTGCCCACAGCAGACCCTAGAATTTGGAACTGCTGTTTTCTTGTTAAGCTGAAAGGTGGAAGAGATTGTTCTGCCAAGATGTTCAGTCTGATGTTTATGTGCATTCCTCCAAGGGCATGGTTAGTTTGCATAAGGAACTCAGTAGAATTACTTTCTTGAAGGGAGGACAAATAATACAAGTATCTCCTTGTTGTAACAGGTGTCTGTGGTCAATGGCACAAGTCCTTTTGCAAGTGACTATGATCTAACAAACATCATTGCAGCATATTGGGACAGAAATGGTAAGTCTAAATGTTTAGCTGCAAACTGCAGGACAGCAGTAGTTAGCTCATTGTCTGTTCTGAGAGGATTTGAGTTCTGCATTGAGACCAAACCTTAACATCCTTTAACTTGGATGCTTCCTTTCCCCATTTTAGTGACAACAGTCTTTTCAGATCCCAGCCCTGTTTGGATGACTGGAAGAGCAACAGATACACCATTTATCATTAATGCCACTATTCGTTACCCCGTGGAAGTTATTTTATATCCTTTGAAAACTGCATAAACTGCAACATAACTAGGCTGCATTATTTGGGTCTTCCCACATAGGCCAAACAACAAAAACTGTTTTCTTCTAGACTTTTTGCTAAACTTTTAATTTGTTAGCTAAGCAAATGCTATAATTCTGGAGTTAACCAAATACTACTTTGCCAGTTCGTCGACATGGTTCTACTTGCATAACCACTTTTTGCCTTTCTCTACTGGGAACCTGTGTTGCTTTTCAAGCCTTACTAAACTGACCTTTAAGGCAGTTTCTTACATATTCACAGTGAATATCCTTAGTAAGTCTTGCTTTGCTCTTGCAGCACCTGCTGTCCCACTCTGTCATGGACGCCACTAGCAAAGCATGATACTGTATTTTGTAACCTAAAGCAAATCATTAGAAGTCTGTATGCAAGGTAAGCTCAGTAAATAATAACCCCCAGCAATGGATGTGGCAAATCTGTTACGTGTGTAGACAGACCTGATTTTTTTTTTTTTTTCCTACAAAATAATTCCTTCATTACATTTATTACGCATTATTTCAGACAAGAAAATAATTTTCTGTGTTTAAAAGAGTCTGTGTGGGGCACATTTCTTACAAGTTTTGTTTTCCTGCCTCTGTACTACCAATAACTGCTTTTTGGCGAGTCAGGGACAAATTAGGCGCTTTCCCCAGAATTGATTTAAATGTCTTTTAGAACAGATACTCTCTGCATGTTTTGCCACATACCATGCTAAAAGGCTTTTTGGAGTTTCCGTGGCTCAAAGGCTTTGCATTTGACATACAAACTGGTGTCTTAATGAGTTTTTTGCCTTTCCACCTCTGAGTTCCTTTGTTCAGTTATTGCAATGGTAGTATCAGAAGCTTCTTTGTTAATGTTCCTTGACTTTCTTTAAATATCAGCCAGGATTTTGGGAAATTATTAAGTTTGCCTGGATCCAGTATGTCAGCATTCTCCTTGTCTTTATTTGGGCATTTGGTAGGATTAAAATGTTTGTTTTCCAGAATCAGGTGTTGACTACAACTCCAGTGTCACCAGTTCTGCCAGTGTCTCCAGTACTGTCCTACAAACAGCACCAGTCCTGAGTAGATGCCTGAGAATGCTTAATGAAATGCAGTTCAAAAATAGACTCCTGTTTTTTATTCTCTCTACACATTTTAGTTTGAAACATTCAGGACTTTTTAAGTATGTTCCAAGTATGTTCTGGTTTTACTTCCTTTTTAAAATGCATGTTCTTCTGTTTATCTGGGAACATTGCTGTGGGACTAAAAATTTTAATAGCTTTGATAGTTAAAGAAGAACCTAGTTATCTTTTTGAAACTTGAACGTGCTTCAAAAAACAGTAGTGAACAACCAGACTGCTTTTGCATGATCCTAATTTCGCTTAACTTGAAGACTGAAAATAATATGCGAACAGTAACAACAGAAGCCATTTTTACTGTCTTGTAAATTAATTCACTACTAAGTTAGAGTCCTGTTGAGCTATTTTGTACCTGCATTTATTTACACTGTGAAAGGAGAGGGAAAAAAAAAAAAGTAAGGGAAGTGAAAAAATGCATGGATGACTTAAGGTCAGAGTCACACTAATGTAACTGTGACTGTGCATGCTCAGTTACTAAATTCGATGGTGGATAAATTGAAACTTGGTGCGAGAAACTGGGCTGTGGGTGATAGTGTCTGCAAGGTTTGTGCAGTCATTTACTATTGACATTATTACTGTAGCACTAGACCATCAATTGTCATTTGAGAATACTAAACCAGAGAAGCCTGGTATTTATTTAAAGAAAACTAACAAATACCTACCAGAGAAGCTTTAGAGTTCCAAAGCAAGTGAATAATTACTTTCAGAACTTTAATGATAAATAAAAAGTTAAGCAATTACAATCACCTGGTGAACGCTGAAAGACTATATCCCTCATACTTGACGGGGATGGTGGTGGTGGAAGGGAGGAGTATTTAATTTTATTTCTCTTTCTGGACTTACTTTTTGCAAGCTTAAAAGGGAAAACAACAAAATTTCCATTATGTTTTCAGTTTTGTAGTTAAGATTTGGTTCTAGCAAAGCAGTGTCAAGGCAGGAGAGAGTCTAAAACAATTCTAGATGCTAGTTAAAAGTCTGAGTGTCTCTGGTTCTTTTGAACTCTTGAGACAGTGCAGCTATGAAATGTGAAAGAGCAACTTGTGCAGCAGTACCCAATCATAGAATTGTCAGGGTTGGAAGGGACCTTAAAGATCATTTAGTTCCAACCCCCCTACCAATGGCAGGGACACCTCCCATTAGAGCAGGTTGCTCCGAGCCCCATCCAGCCTGGTGTTAAAAACCTCCAAGGATGGGGCCTCTGCCACCTCTCTGGGCAACCCGTTCCAGAGTCTCACCACCCTCATGGTGAAGAAATTCTTCCTAATGTCTGACCTGAATCGATCTATCTCCAGTTTTAATCCATTCCCTCTAGTCCTATCATTGCCTGACAGCCTAAGTAGTCCCTCCTCAGCTTTCTTGTAGCCCTTTTAAGATACTGGAAGGCCACAATAAGGTCTCTTCGGAGCCTTCTCTTCCCCAGACTGAACAACTCCAGCTCTCTCAGCCTGTCCTCATAGGAGAGGTGCTTCAGCCCACTGATTGTCCTTGTGGCCCTTCTCTGGACACGTTCCAGCACATCCATGTCCTTCTTGTAATAGGGGCTCCAATCTTTTGGCCATTGTCCTCTGGAATTCAACATCCTAGCAGTTTGGAGACCTGCCTGTTTGGTTTTTTTTGGTTGGTTGGTTGGTTTGTTTGTTTGTTTGTTTTAACCTTCTCAGAATGACCAGCTTTTTTTAAACTTCTCTTTAATCTTATTTTAAACTTCTTAGTTACGCGGCTTGCATTTCACAGACTCCAGCCTATTCTTCAATGAAAGCGAAACATTAATGTGGGGAGCCATGTCATGGTTATTCAAGACACTTTTGTGCTTGTGAAACTTATGTACTTACATGTGAATTTTAAATGATTGTAATGAGCATTCTCTGCATATAGATCTATCTTTGTATTGGTTTGAAATCTCCCATTTGCTTTTTGATCCTCAAAGTCTGTACCTGGTAGCCTAGGGCTACTGATAACACTGTGCACAGAAACAAAGCAACTAGCTACTGCTTTTTAGTGTTTCTAGGTAATATACAGGATGAATGGAGGGGGCTGTGAGCTTGTACATCTCAAGCTGATGTAGATCTGCTGCATTCCTCCCAGCTCTTCTCCCTTGCAGTGGTGATACTGTTTGTGTTAATTCAGGAAGTTCATTATGGTAAAGATCATATTTACCAAATATATTCACTTTTTCAGATGCATCGATTCTCTGAATAGACTTGGGATATGTTTGCACAAGCATTAGGGTGAGCATAAACAAGGGACAGAAATCTCTGGAGAGATCACAGAGCACCATTTTAAGGGTTTGATCTGTTCTATTATCACAGAAGTAGAATGCATAACGGTCCTCTGAGCTGAACAGAAGCCTGTTTAAGGTAGCAACTGGAATGTGAAATAGGATAATGCCAGAAAACAACAATAATACTGGGAAACTCCACTATCCCTATGTCAATTTTCTCTCCTGTTGTAGCTTTCCATGTTAAGTTATAACAAATGATGCTGCTCGGAGTTACAGTTCAGTGAGTGCGTATGAGGTAAGTAGTGAAGAGATCTGGTTCAAGAAATACAGAGAAAAATATCCTTATGCTCTATTGTCCTTTAGAAGGAGAAAGCTGGAAAAAAATCCTCTACAGTAATTTATGAGGAGAGCTGTTTAATTTAAAAGGACAAAATAAAAAAAATTGCTTGCAAGTGTCACGTAGCTGTTTAGTATGACCTGAAGCAATCCCTCCGTTTCTTTTGAAAGAGGAATGTTTCCCAAGGGGGCTGCCAAGTGAAGGTGGTGTGAAAGAAGCAGTAAAGGCAGATGTGACTACAGCAGGGGAAAAAAAAAAAAACAACTGTTTGTGCTGCTTCTGCTGTGCCAACTTCCTGGATCGCTTTTATAGGGCGCTTATTAACTCGCCAAGCAGCCTGTGTGGGGATCCGACCTTTCAGTTCTTGCACGAGGCAGGGAGGATGCGGCCGCCTCGAGTACGCCCAGTGGGGCTGCGGCTGAGCCAGGAGAAGGCGGAGGCGGGCAGGTCCGAAGCTCCGGGGAGCGCCGCGGAGGAGAGCCCGTGGAGAGGCGCGGGCCGCTGGGAGAAGCAGCAGGGAGGCCACGCTGCAACGGGCCGGCTCCGGTGAGGCTGCTGACTCCGTACAGGCCGGGCGGCCTCCAAGCCGTGGGCGGGCGTTTGCAGGAGGCTCTCTGCCGTCCGCTGGGGACGGCCGCCGAGTGGCTCCCGCTCGAACGTCGGGTGCTGGGCGGCCGGGCGCTTGTGCTTCGCGGGGCGGGGCGGGCGGGCGGAGCGCCTCTGCTAGGCTGCGCTTTCGCCCGGGGATGCTCCGGGTGCGGGGCGTATCGGCTCCGTCTCGGGCTCCTCCCGCCGCCCCGGTGCTTCGGCCACGTCTGAAAGCGGCTCATTGTCTCTGTAGGCAGCTGGGATTCGCGGCGGTGCCCGGAGACGGCGGGAAGGTGCGGACAGGCCGGTAAGTGGGGGCAGAGCTGTCCCACAGGGCTCATCGTCACGGTCGATGACAGACTTTTTTTTTAGTATCTGACAACAGTATTTATTAACCCTTGCACTACGTTTCAGGGGATGTTTTTAAGCCGTTTGCACACGCCTCGACTCGTGCTGCTGCTGAGGTAGCGGTAATACCCGGTGCGGCGGTGCTGCGGCTCCTCGCCCGTCGCGGTGCCGGTATCGCACAGTCCCGAGCCGGGCATTGCTTGAGGTGTAATCGGTTGTTGACAGAGGTAAAGAGGTTGACAGAGGTTGAAAATCAGGTCGGTTTGGTTTTGTGGTTTTTTTGTGTGTTTATTGTTTTGTGGGGGGGGGTGTGTTTCTTTTTTTTTTTTTTTTTTGACCCCTGAGACAACATGGCTGATTCGGGTTAAGGTGGTTTTGGTTAGTGGAGTTAGATGGCAAAATGAGGTGCTGTAAAGAACATTTCCTGTCATTCCGGTAAATCCCTTCCACTCTTTCTAGGTGAAAGTGACACTGGACAAAAGAATTTGTTGTTATTTCTTAGTTGCACCGGTTGCTTCACTGGGGCACACAGGGCACACCTCAGACCCTTCGTCCTTGAGACTATTTGAATTTGAGAATACTTGTACTGGTGCAGGCAAAGTCTCAAGGAAGTGACTAGCATTCGCTCACTGCGAGTGTTACTTTCTCACTCCAGTTCTGCCATCCTTAAAAATAATAAAATTTCCTAAGAAACTGCAACTGAGCAGACCTTGTTTCTTGAACACCAGTAATTCTAGTAGCTGAAAATACTTTATAGCTGCATTTCATGGAAAAATATCTTTTGTAGGGTTGTGCCTTAACATTTGCATTTGTTGATGCTGGACAACTTTATCTAACTCCTAACAATATAAACGGAAAAAAAAGTCCAGTACCTTTTTTAAAAAATAATTGTTATGGTTGTATAATTAAATCTATGGTGTGTTTCCTTGTATTATAAAGTATTTGAGTCTGATGATTACCCAGAAGCTACTCTTCCAATCTCATTTTCCACTAGATTGTAAAAGGAGATAATGTTTCCAAAAGCTAAATTAACACTGTCAGCTAAATGTTAATGTAATGTCAGAATTCAAAATGTCTGATTGCAATACATTTATTGTACTTTTATGATTTCTGTTGCAGTTTCACTCTTGTATTAAAAAAAAAAAAAAAAAGCAGTCTTTTATATTCTTTCAGCTATTTAGCAATGGTCACCTACTGGAAAGATTTTTAACTTTTCGTGAAATGCCAGTGATTAATGAAGGCACCCTGCAAACTAACTCTTTCTTTTCTCAAAAAAGACCAATCAAAGACCAATATTCGTATTCTCGGTGATACAGTAAGCTTTTGACTTGTGAAGATGCATCATTTCTAGCTGTGGAAGAACACTGGAAAGTGACGTTTTGTCAGGTGGGTGATTTATAGCAAGATTTACTAGTAATATTGTGGGCATTTTTGTCACATTTCTGCATTTCCCTTTTTTGAGGATCAAACCGTTTCTAATGTTAGCTCACAGAAGCCATTCCAGTGGTGATTGCATTGGTGTGATGTCTTACAGGTGAAGTATGTAGTGAGTAAGCTTCATAAAGTATAGACCTTTGGGTGAGCTTTGCTCTGTTTGTCATGCTGTTTATCACAAACATTTTCCTATTAATTCTTTAAAATGCATGATGACATTTACCATTATAATTCTTTTCACAGTCAGTAGTAAGGTGTTTTGGTGAATCTTAAGTACCTAAATGATGCTTACATTCGGCTCATATTGCCGAATCATTTACACATCATTTAGTGTACGGCGATCATACAGCTCAAAGTCACTTTTGACTAGCAAAAGGTTGAGTGTGTAAATACATCATTAGCTGTTCATTTTTTCAGTGGAAAAGATCAATTTGGTGAATTAATTGCATACGTGTTTTTGCATTTTGTGGTAGTTGAAGTAATTTCTGTGTAGTCTACAAAGACTTTGGCTTTGAAAGTGCTGCATAAAAGGTTTTAAATGAAAGTGTGCTGGAATTTTTTTCAGACATGAAATGGCCAGGGAAGACTTTGACCAAGACAGGTAATACTCACTTTCTCAGAAGTCCTTTTAGAGCAGCAGGTACCTGTAATTATTCTCTCAATTGTTTTGCATTGTTCCAGACAGATTTTTTTCAGTCTTCCCGCAGCAGACCTGAGCCTGTTTGTTCTGAGGGAGTCTGTCATCCCAGCCTTTTGTCTCATGCTCAGAGAGCCCATGTTTCTTTACAGCTCTAATGTGATGCATTTTCTTTCTGTCTTCCTACAGTCTTTTTAGTATCCTAGAAAACAAAACAAAACAAAAACAAAACAAACAAAACAAAAACAAAACAAAACAAAAAAAAAACCACCAAAAAAAAAACCACAAAAACAAACAAACAAAAAACCCACACCCACAAAAAACCCCAAACAAACAAAACCACCACCACCAAAAAACAAACAAACAAACAAAAAAGGCAGCATAATAGGAGGGTTTTTTTTCTTTGTTTGTTTGGGGTTTTTTTGCTATAAAGTTATTTTTCTTAATTTACTAGGTCTATTCAAGTTGATTTCTATACTGAAAGGAAGTTTACTGAGCAATTGTGCTCCTTTCAGTGCTGACCTGCAAAGATCTGATTACTCAATTCCAGCATTATTTATGTGGTCAACAAATAAAAGTCCTTGAAAGCAAGAGGTAAACTATCATCCACTGCACAATTTCTTTCTTCCTCCATTCATTATATTATTCTGGGTCTGAAAAGTGGTCTGTTGAGAAAACAAGCTTTCTGGGATCAGTACTACCACTCACTGTATCTTTACCCTGCCTGGTAAAACTGGATAGCTTTCTGTAACATATCTGCCAGCAATGGCAGATGGTAGTGGCCCTGCAGCTCAGCATTCTATTAGAGCCAGCTTAAGTGATGAAGAAAATCATTGCTCTGTTGGCCAGTTAGTGTAATTAATGTCCTTAGCACAATATGTAACAGTAGTTATTCTGGGGCAGACCCAGGGTTCATCTAGTCCAGGATCTTGTTTCTGTTAGTAGCTGTTAGAGGACAAGCCCAATGACTGAGTTAGACTCAGGACTGTCAACTAAACCACATGTGCAGATGATTTTCAGGTCACATTTTGAACATTTGCATTGGCTTGTGTAGAGGTGATTCTGCCTCAAAAAAAAATTGTTAGAATTAGATTTCTCATTATTCTGCTGTTTGCCAGAGCTCTCCCTAAAGAAATAGTACCACAAAATGAGTGATACTGCTATTACAGAAAAGGAAAAACATTTGTTATTAAAATAATTTATGCTTAGGACTGTTCATTATGTACAAAGGCACATCTTGTGATTCCACCTCATATTGTAATACTTCAGATGTCTCAGCTGAGCGATGCGAAAGGTGTTGGCAGTGCTTTGTGTTACGACTTGATGTCCCTCACAATCTGTTATTCAGGCTCTTGTAGCTCCCTCTGGAGCTTCTGGTCAGTCTGATTTCATGAGTCAGTGGGGAGGTGCTTTCTGGAGGGTTTTGTCACTGAGATAGCAGCTGAAGTGGCAGTAGTGCTAGGACATCTGGCCCCTCTGGTGCTTCTCCCTTCCTCCCTGGGTTCTTAAGTCAGCAGGCCTGCTATCCTCAGGCAGGAGCAGGCACAAAAGAACAGCGCTGTGATGCAAAGGACAAAAGGAGGCGGGAACAAACCCCTTTTTAGTTCTCCTGAGGTGAGCTTGGGATAGGCAGGTAGAGCCACTGAGCTGTAGGCAGAGGAGGTTGCTGGAAAACAGGGGTGAGGCAATGCAAGGTGAGTGACAGACTAGTTTCATCTCCTAACTATGGAAGTTTTGCCACATTGCCTTTCTGTGCTGAAATAGCCAGCTTGCCTAACAGCACCCTCTGGTGAGGCCTGCAGTGTTAAAAATAGAGGCTCAGCAGGAACTGCTGGTATCATAAGGTCCCGTCCCTCATGATTAAGGCAATGATATAATGAAGTCTATTCAGTGGATTTATAAATATAATACATATGTGTGTATATATGTATATTGTATATATGTATGTGTGTGTATATATATATATGTATAGATTGGATGTAAGGAAGAAGTTCTGTAGCATGAGGGTGGTGGAACACTGGAACAGGTTGCCCAGGGAGGTAGTTGAGGCCCCATCCCTGGAGGACATTCAAGGTTCAAGGCTTGACGAGGCTGTGAGCAACCTGCTCTGGTTGAGACTCTGAGCAACCTGCTGTAGTTGAAGATGGCCCTGCTCTCAGCAGGGGAGTTGGACTAGATGACCTCTAGAGGTCCGTTCCAATCCACACATTTCTATCATTCTATGATACTCAGCAACTTTATGAGAAGGGTATTTCAGGAGCTGCTTTCTGCCTCAGCTAAAATTTGTCAAAAGTCATGAAAGAGCTTGGTGGGTTATAAAGCTGCACGTTAAACGAGTGTAAATTTAACCCAGGCTGAATAACCTTGGATCAGAATGCAATTTTAAATGATAAAAGCGTATTTACATGTGTCAAACGTGAGAAATGCAGATAGAAGAGACAGAGTTTACAAAGATGATGCAGTGAACTGGATGTGTATTTGGCCTCATGCACCGTAAACTGCACCTAAGAATACTCTTACACATGCTGCATTTTGTTGTGTAATTATTCATTTCTTTGTGGTGTCTGCATGTGTGTATATTCCTTAGAAACTTCCCAACTTTCCCAGAAGGGTAGAGGATGAATGTTAAATACTGAAAAAGGATGCCTACTTAATGCTTTACTTTGATATTGCACTTTTTCTTGCAGTTTTTATCATACTGAAGAGTAGGGAAATACTTCAGCTACAGTCATTTTACATATTATTTGTATTGCTTCTGGTGTGCAGACTAGTTCAGACACAAATTGTGGACTGATACCTTCACTGGTGTGTGGTTGTCACAGTATTGTCTGCAACAGTACTTGGGCAGAAATGGGAGCGAGGAGGGGTCTAGGAGGCAGTTAAGGCAGATGTGAATTTAAACAGCTGGCTTTTGGTTTGACATCTACATTTTTTTTATTCTTCATTCCCCCACCCCTTGCCAATAAGGTATAAAGTGTTGGCATTTCTGCAGAGTGATTTTGATTAGAGTGAAGCAGCAGTTCTGTGAAGCTGGAGTAGAAACATTAATTCTTTAAAAAGCATCATTGCATCTCTTAAAAGCTGTGTAATGGGTTAGACTGTGAGGAGCTGCTGAATGCAGTCTTAGTACAGCAAATTGCTCATGTTTTGCAGACAAAAGATATGTTATGGTTGGCTGGTTTTCGGGCATATGATCTGCTTCAGGAAAACTCCTTGAGCTAGCAAATACAACTGTTCCTTCACTTTTGCTTAGATACTTGGATCACCTCTGGTGAAGCGTCCGTGCAGGCTGCTGGGTTGCAGATAATTCTCACAACACAGTGAAACTTGTAGTTGCTTCTGGTGACGAAATGTGCAAAAATTCAGTATTTTAATGAGATGGGTTTAATTTATGAAGAATGGCCATGATGAATTAAAACAAAGGTTTATCTATCTGCTCTCGTGCCTGACAGTAAAAAGTAGTGGATGGCTAAGGAAAAAGTTAAATCATACAGGAAATGTGATGTCTCCTGGTATACCTCCCAGGTGCAGGCAGATACTACAGGCCAACTACAGTTTAGAGGGGCGCTAAGCCACTGACTGTAACCTCATCTTTGCATTGAACAGTTCCTGAGAGGCTCTTGTTCCATTAATTACTTTCAATCAGTGTAATTGTTTATCGAACTCTTGTATACTTTTGCTGCCACAGCATTTTGAGGCAGAGTGTCACATTTTTATGATGCAGTGTACCAAAAGACTTAGTCATGATCGATTATTTAATTGCGTTCTCCCAATTTTTCTGTTTTGAGCAATCGTGCGAGTGTTTTTGCAGTTGCTCTCTCCCTTGGTGATTTCCCTGTCCAGGAAGCCTCTTATCTAAGATGAGGAGTGATAATCACATCAGTATTCTTTTTACAGAAGTGATTAACTGTCCTTGTGATCTTCACAACTTACTGTACTCTTGTTACATTGTTTTTAAGACTTATAGTGGGCAAATTACCATGCAAAATATGATGCTCTAAAAAAAGTCATGGGTCCCATATAGAGTTAGTACTCACTGGGATCCCAGTCAGGAGATCTCGAAGCTATGTCAAGGGCCCAGTGACTCCATTGTTACCATCTCATGGTTTAGTGCGGTACAAAGGCATCAGTTTATAGACCACCCTATACCTGTCATTCTTCAGTTCCCTTTAAAATACGGCTTTAATATTGATTGTGCAGCAAAATACGAAAGCCTACTCGCAGTGGCCCACAGACATCCTGTCCCTCCCCCACCTCACTGACAAAAATTGGCGGCATATTTGTTTGCTCTCCAGACAGCATTGCTTAGAGCAGAAAGGGGAGACCGGGCTACTTTTTCCATGCTTGTCTGCCTGGTTATATTAGTAGCAATTTGAGTGAATATATTGACATCGGGGTCTTGTAAAAAGGTATGCTCTTTTTCTGGCTTTGAATTTGCTTATGAACCTGTCACTGAAAATTAATGTTATTTAAGACAATTCTGTTATATTTGTTATGTTGTTACTGTCCTCTTGGATAGGAGTATGGAAACATACCTATGTATTTTTTTGTCCCATTTTGCTTGTTAACCAACCAAACAAAAGGCATCTTGAAGTGAAAACAATAAATGTTACTTTATAGAAAAGCTGGTGAAGTATGGGTTAGATGAGTGGACCCATGAGGTGAAAACTAGCTGAAGGCCAGGCCCATAGCGTGGCAGTCAGTGGAACAAAATCTAGTTGAAGGCCAGTAACTAGCAGATTGCTGAGAAAGATTGAATTTTTTTTTTTGGGGGGGGGGGGGGGGGGGTGG
>JANHGN010020215.1:8974-20103 GCA_024605025.1 Megaceryle maxima
TTAATAAAGATAATCATTATTTATAAGGATTAATACAGGAAACTCTATATAATTTTAAAAAAACTACAGTAAATGCAGGTAAGCTAGGACTTTGTAGAGCATATATGTATTACTGTTTTGGGCTTTGGTGGTTTTTCAGATGTTTTTTCACATCCTTCAACAAGAACTCTGCCAACAGAATTCTGTAGCATATATTTGGTTCTCTTTCTTTAGAGCTGGGAATTTGTACACTGTTATCTACTTTTGTCTCTGAATGCAGGGATTCCTTTTTTCCTTCACATAAAAATATTTCTATGGCTGTGCTGACACTTGTTTTGTGAGATACACATGATGTTTCAAGCCATTTCTGTGTTTTTAATCACAATCTTATTCTCTGTAGAATCCTACCTACAAGTACCTTGTTTATCTTTGCAATATGAATGGGGTTTTGTCTGGTTGGTTTGTTTGGTTTTTTGGTGTTTTTTGTTTGTTTTTGGTTTGTGTATTTTTTGTGTGTGTGTGTTTTTTGTTTTTAATAAAAAAATCTTTCTCAAATTCATAGGCATGACAGAATTGATGATAAAACAGGAACAGTGGCTTCTGTTCAGGTGCAAGTTCGTAACATCAAACTGGGAATAGCAACTTTCTGGAGCCTAGAGAAGTTTGAATGCAAACTAGCAGCAATGAAAGAACTCTATGAGGTCAGTAACAACTGAAGAGAAATCAGTAGTCTTTTGTCAAAGATAAGGTTTCGATAATCCACACAGGAAGAAAAACTTGGGGGTTTTGGGGGGTTTGATGTGTTATTAAAGACCAAGACACACAACTTTTTTATTTTATTTTTTTAAATTATTCTATACATACCTGTACATGCACTTGTCCATCACACAGAAAGAGGGCAGTAGAAATCTATTACTTCATTCAGATCATTTTGTGTACAGAGTGGGAAGTAGTAAAGCAAGGACAGCTTTGTGGTTTCTTTGGTGGTTCGATTGTTTATCTGTTTTAGAGGAAAACTTGAGTTTTCACTACTATGTTCTAGCTATTTTTCTTTCGTTTTGGTAAGTTAATTTGCTACTGGTTGCTTTTGTCTGTATGTTCTTCAGGTTAATCAGAGGGAGTTTTTGAAGATGTTTTTAATCATTTTTTGTTTAATAAACCAACAGTTAAGGTGCACAATAATCCTTTTAATTTCACTGCTTTTAATCAGACTGAGTAATTTTGTGTGGTACTTTGCATATCATAGTATCTGTTGCATCAAACAGGAGGATGTAAAATAGCAGAATGGGAGAAGTAGGAACAGTGCCTCCGTTTACTCTGTATCCACAGAAAAATTCCTTAACTATCAACTAAAATCTCTATAACTACATCAAGGTGGACAGTGGTTCCAAATTATTGAGTACAGATAATATTGCACTATCAGCTCTTATTTGCCAGGAGAATCATATTTTTTTAATCTCCTAAAAAGAAACATGTCATAAGAAATAAGCTTATTTTTATTGACTTCATGTGAACCGACAGTGTTTTCATTGTATTCCATTGCAATTTTTTTCCTCTGTTTTAGAGCTGAAGACTTGAAAGGCTTAAGAACTACTTTGAAAAAAAAAATTAAATAATCTCTTCTATCTGGTGGCCTCTAAAAGTACTTCCCTTGTAAATTACCTGTCCAGAATTTTAGTAAATCTGGCATGTGGAGAGAGATGTGAAAAAGTTTTGTGCTTGATGTTTCTGTATCTCAGATGCTGTGTAGCTGGGTGTCTTTGCTAAATGTTTATCCTGGTTTAGTGTGTTTTCAAACACTTAGACTTCAAGTTGGCTGACAGTTATCTTTCTAGATTAACATCTATTCTAACAAAAGAAAAAACAATAAAACTACTGTTCTGCTGTTAGTAGTACATGTTGTCTTCATCCATATGTTGAATGCTTTATTATCACTCTATTTCTGTTTAACCATCCTCCTCCCCTGTATTTTATTTATTTTTTCAGAGTAATGATAGCAATAAAGCTGCTGATGTATTTTATGACCCTGCTGATGAATGGGAACCTGACCTCTCAGACACCTCCGTTTCCTCTCTTTCCAAAAGAAGGTGATAGTAATTTGTAGCTCCTTCAAAAAAAAGCAAAAAAAAATTTGTGTAATTATCTAAACATGGTTTTGTGCCACTGATGTAATATTTTATTTATTAATTTTTCTTTTATCATATAATAAGTTCAAATTTACAAATTAAATGAGAATGTATGTATATATTTGTGAGGAAGAGGGAAGTTTAACCTAAATATCTTACCTTACTGTGCTTTGCTGGCTTCACTTTATGAAGTATTAGCATGCAACATGTTGCTAATAAAAATTCCATTCCTGTGAAAGCAGTTTGGCAGATTAAACAGCTATGTTTCTGAGGTCAAGCATAGCATACGCGCAGTGTATGTCTGATCAGTACCAGAGGGTTTTATGTATGACCACTGACAACTAGCTGGAGGTAATTAAGGACAATTCACAGTTATGTCACAAAGTCAACTCGGAAACTGATGCATTTGTCTGTAGCACAGGACTTTGAATTGACCTGCAGAGGACCCACAAGTTAAGGTTATAGATACCTATGTATTTAAAAGCAATACAAGTGATTTTTAAGTAGGCACTTGGACACCTGTTCCTATCCTTACTTATCCCATACACCATGCCAACTGACGAGTTCTTTTCTGTTCATTCATGCACTTATCTTTCTTCATGGACAAGAAACAAAAGTTCCTCCAAACTGAGAAATAGATCTTGTCAAAATATGTATAAGGCTTTCTAAACCATGTATCTTGGTATCATCAGTACAGAGTGAAATATGTAGCTTTTAATGTTTTCTTCACAATTCTATAATATGAAAACATTGTTTTTAAGGAGAAATTGCACCTTATCTGGAACCTTGCATTTGAAGTTGTAGACTTGTAACTGTTTATAACTGACTTGCAAACTTCTGCAAACTGTGACTTCTAACAGAAACGTTAACAGATCCTTAATTACCTCTCTGCCTTGCTGATAGGTAGCAGCCCATATGATTTCTATTGTTCTTCTGTAAAGCAGGTCAGTTTATCTGACGGTAAATTTTGGTAAGCATTTCTGATAAGTCTAAGTAAACAAAATTTATCTGGAAAGAATGCAATGCATAAGCAGCTTCTTTTTAGTCCAAATACTGTTTAAGTAATAGAATAATGCCTTAGTGGAATACTACTATACTACTATAGTATTCTATAGTAGTGGAATACTTTTGTCCAATGCTGCCTTCTGGACACTATTATAATGTGTGTTCTTGCATTGCAGAAGTCCATTTGGTTTTGTTCTGCCTATTTTAAAAAGGCAATAATGGAAGATGAACAAGAAAAGGTACTTTAAAAGGGAAATTGCATTGTATGCCACATTGACAGCAGTTAAAATGATGTCAGTCACACATACTGCTGAAATAAAATGAATTCCATGTGCTACTTTAAGATTTGGCACTCCTGATGCATAGTGTCATGGCACATAAAGGACAGGCCCTTCCAAAAGGGAAGGGCAGTTTGGGGCTGAATGTGACAAGAGGGTAGACAGGACAGTGCCCTTGCCAAAAAGAGCCTAGCCCTACAGTGCTTCAGTGAGGTGCACAAGAGTAGGTCTGGCAATTGGTAACCAGGGTCAGCCAACAGTCCAGATCCATAGCCAAGTATGTAATGATGAGGCAGGGCTGAGGTTAAGGTGGGAAATTGGCTTAGTGAGTCAGGGTTAGGTCTGGAGACAGTTGGCAGGGTCAGCCCACAGCCCAGGCATGACCATTGTGACAAGGTCCCAGGTCAAACTGGTAAGTCAAGTCTTCAGGTCCAGACTGTTGGCATACATGGCCAGGCACAGGCATGGTTATGACACAGCTGCAGTATATGTTAGGCAGGACCAAGGGCAGAAAACTTGTCTTGAATGCAGCATCAAGAAAAGTTGAGGAGCCCCTGTCTGAGTCGTCTTCCAGCTGTTTTTTTTAACAACTTAATGGCTGTCTGAGTCTTCTCAAACAGCTCTCTTACGAAGAGCTGGCCTTGGGCATTGGCAACCCAGAGCCAGGCTAGAGAAGCTAAATTAGCTTGTCTCACTCACAGTGGAGAACTCTGCAATTTATCTTCCTTCTACCAAGAAAAGAAAGCCTTCCTATCTGTCTTTCCAAAAGCAATTCATTCTGTCTAGCAAGCAAGATCAAAAAAATGCCAACGTGTCTGCTTTCTGTGGTCCAAGTAAACAGGAAAGAAATGTGTTTTGTCTCAAGTTCTAGATAATAATAATCCAGTAATAAACCAGTACCTTAAAAATGGGAATGTGGAATAAAGATCATTCTATAGTAGCAAGAGCCTGAAGAAAGTAAATAGGATCCATCCTATGGACTGTATGGTCTTGCTTTCACTCTGATTTATGTTCTGTTTTAATAAGTTCCATTGATTAAAAGTTGATGTTTTGTTTGCCTGTTGTCTGTTAGTATTTGCTGAACTTACAGTGGGTACAGGGAGAGATATTCTTTAAAAAAAGGGGGGTTTTTTCCATGTTTTCACTGTCATCCTTTCCTAGAAGTAGAAGTTTCATGAAGAACAAGAGAATTTCTGGATGTTTGTCTGAGATAAAATTACAACCAATTCGGAATATAAAGACTTCCTATGTATCAGGTACTTACTATGTGACAGAACACCTTTTGTTTCATACTGAGAACTTGAAACTACTGTATGTGAAAAATGTATGCACTTTAATAGTGATTAAAAAGGAATTAGAAAACAAAATGAGCTGTTTATGATCTCTTCAGGTTTATAATCTAAAAGTGATAACAGTAGGGGGTTTTGTATTTTTGATTATGATTTCTTCAGGCAAAAACTTCCTGACTGAAACTTATGACCCTTATTTAAGAAATTCACCTAAAACGTTACTCTGCTTAATTATGTGGGTTAATTGGAGGAAGATGATAGTTCATGTAATAGTTTGGAGACATTATTTGTTCAAGTTGTTGCTATTCATTCAACTACTGAGGTTCCCCCAAGCTTTTTGTCAGGTTTTATAAGCTTTTTTCTTTTTTTTTCTTTTTTTTTTTTTTTTCCTGAAATACTGGGTGCTTCAGTCTTCCAACTATTTTTATGCATTCAGTTATTATGAGCTTTGTTATTTTCTATTTCTCTGTAGATTCCCTTGTTGAAACAGGAGGATCCATATTAAAGGATTTCACTATGGAATTTGTTTTTGTACTAAATGAATCTAGAAACTATTTAGAACGTTGTACGCACACTTTTTCTGGCTTGCTATCTCGAGTAGTTGAACATTGCTGAAGAAGCATTGTAAAATAGTCAGAAAGACATGCCAAGTGCTCAGTCCTATGAAGAGTTTCTTGCATATATGTTTTGTTTTTACATCATACAGGTTCACAGAATAAGTCCAGCACATGCCCAAGCTTTTCTGAATCGTTTCTTCCTGGAATTTGCAAAGAATCTATAAGTTCAGCTTTAGATTTACTGCAACAGCATCACGAAGGAGGAAAGAGCATAGCAGATAGTCTCCTAAACAATTTGTTTATCATTTTCTCTGGAGTGTCTGCCATTTTAAAAGCCTATGAAGAGCAAGATGAAGAATGTCAAGAAAATGGTGAGTCTCATCTTAATAACAGTTTAAACATTACTACTGACTTGTCTTTCAGATGTAAAAGCATTTGTATATTTGTGTCTCGGAAGAATTAACATTCCTGCTTTCATTTGCAAAGGAGACCTTCTGATGAATCTCTTTATCTTGTAGTTTTTTCTCTTGATCATGCTGCTCAGTCCTACAGCATCAGAATTATTTCTGCTTTTGATCAGCTTGTGGTTCTAACCAAGCTCTGGCTTAACAATGTCCAAAACTGTCCTCGATCTATAAAAGTTGATGAAGAAATAAAACAAGAAGTAAAGAACTTGGGAGGTTATTTACAGTTACTACTGCAGGTAAAGTACATTAAAGAATTAATCTGTGTGTAGAGTGCATTAGTGCAATATTGACTACAGATTTGCTAAAAACACTTAAATGTCTGACATACCCAGTGACAGAGACATCTAAGGAAGATGAACAGCAAAGGGTGTGTTTTTTGCTTGCTAACTGGTACTTCAATATGCTAGTTCAGAGCAATGCAGACCTTTATGTGCCCAGAACCTAACGATAGTAGAGGTTCTTAAACGTAAAAGGGGAAAACAAAATATGCTGTGACAAGAGCAAATGCTACTTTAGATTGCGAAGTGCTACTGTTTATAAATTTATAAAACAGTGTCTAGCAAATATTACTCTTCATACTACAACTTTGTGAAGAGGTTTTTTTGAGGGGGTGTGGGTTTTGTTTTGTTTTGGTGTTTTTGTAACTGTGTAGTATAATGATACCATTCTTCTGTGTTTGCAAGGTCTGGTCTTTTAGTCTGTGGTAGGTAGCCCACAGAAAGTAGGAAGATGTAAAGCTGAAAATGTTTCAAGCTATTGTGTGCTATGAACTCTTGCATTACAGAAAGTGTGTGCTCTTTAACCTGTGATGCTTTCTAGCTTCAGTGAATGATATGCCTTTATTTTTCAGGGATGTTCTTCAGATATTTCTTCTATGGTAACAGAAGCATGGAGCAAAGTAAATCAAACAGTAAAACAAACAATGAAATACATAGGACACTTGGCAGTAGTTACAGGAGCTGATATCTCACTTTCTGAAGAGAACATAATTCCTCCAACTAGTCTACAGGTGAAAAAAATGTTTATTTAGAAATGTGTTAATATCCTTCCAAGTCCCTTTTCTTAAAATAAATAAATAATTTTTTAAAAAGCCCTTTAAATCTGTATAACTTTCACCTATAAAGAGAAAGAAATAATGTGCTTTGAGGATCATAGCTGCACTGAAATTGTACAAGTCTACCTATTGCACTGAATTTCAATACTTATTTCAGTAATCTGTGATTAAGTACCACATTAAATTTTAAGAAATCTGGAGAGAGTTAGGAAAAGGAGGTTGAAGTGCTGAGCCGCTGTGGTCCAAGAATGACATGTGACTGATTAGACCAGCAATGAACAACTTCAAAACAAAATTATGTTTCCAGACCACTAAGGAAAATCTGTTTAATTCAAGGCTATATCAATTCCTTTAATAATTATGTTTTGAACCTTTCTTTTAAAAGGACTTTGTATTTGCCATTTATGATGGAGTATGCTCAGGGCTGCAGTTTTTAGTTGATACTGTACAGGAAAAAGCAAGAATGGAGCAGAAAGAGCTCACGAAACAATATCCACAAAATGAGGTGAGATGAAAGCAAGATTAAAAGCTACTACTGTATCTTAGAGGCACTTGATTATGTCCTGTTATTTTTCAGCAATTCTGTCTAGAAATTTTATAGCAGGAAAGGACTTATGATTAGCAACAGAGGTTTGAGATGGGTGGTAAGCGGTAATATTGACTACAACCTTGCAGAAATGTTTACAGTATTTAGCCTTTCACCCACATGTAGACTGAACGTTCACATCTATTTTTATCTAGAATGATTTCTATGTGAATTGGATGTCCTTTTGTGTAAAATTTCACAGTGCAACCATGTAAGAGCTTCAAAGTACTGGCACAAAGGAGCAAGAGGACTTTTTTTATTCTGTGTACTACTATTATGTTTGATTTGTAAAAATACTGAATATTTAATATGTAGTAACACTGCATGATCCTGAATGTTCATTGTTATTTTATATTAATAATAGTAATCACCTCTGCTATTACTACATTTTCTCTTACTGCTGGGAAGATTATTAGAAAGTCTGAAGACTTAATTTTGCCATACCTTGTCCTTACAGTCCTAGTTCCAAACAGCATGCTATCTAAATATTAGAATAGGTCAGCGTTATCTTCAAAGAGCTAATCTTCTCATGTGCTTAACTTCTGGGCAGACTGAAGCCCTTTAATGCACTTTAGAGAGAAATTGATTGACTAAAGTAACACAGAAGGCAGAAATGCTCTGCTGGATTTTGTGTCATTCACTGAAATCACAGCTGACCTTCAAGTAAACTCCAGGTTGATAAGCAACAGTGGTATTCTAGTTTGAGCCACTTGCTTGTAAAACTTTATAGGAAGGTTACAGCAAATTATTTACATGTATTTATGCTCCATTGTTCCTGTCACCTTCCAAATTTGTTATGATATGAAATTATATCAAGTGGAAGCTTCTATCTCTCATAATAAGATCTCAATTTACTTATTCTTGTAATCTTAAGAAGGGAGCTTCCTAATACCTCATAATAAACAGATGTGTGCATACTTTGGTTTCCCCCTCCCACAGTTATATCTTTATCAAACTGAATAGGTTTAATTTAGTTTAGTTTTGGTTTTTTTTCAGTATGCTTAAGTGAGAATCAGTAAAAGAGCTGCTCTTTCATTAAGCAAGCATACTGTTATTGGTGTGTCTCTACCATATTTTGACTCTAAAAGCAGAACAGATCTCATTACATGCTGAATTCTGTAGTGGGTGGTTTGTATTTTTGCCTCTGCTTTTATTTTGCTTAGGTGACAAGTTTCAGAAGGCAAGCCAGAGTAGCCTTTGGAAACATGCCACTCTCTTAGTAGGTAAACCATTTTGATAGAAAGCCTGGTTGAATTCCAAGGAAATGCTTTGGAAACTTTGAAGTGTTCCTTAGCAAGGTACTAAGTATATGTAGCATACGTGCTTCCTTTCAGTGTTGGGACATATAGGCTTGTTCTGCCACTTTTCCTCTGAATAAATATGTTTTGTACAGACAGCATGGCAGGCCAACAGTGACAGTGTACCTGTGGCTGAGCAATGCTATCTTCTGCCTCATGTCTTTGTTGTTTTTGTTGGGGTTTTTTTCTTTTGTTCTTTTTCTTCAAAGTTGAGAAGCTTGCAGAACTGTGGCCAGTAAGAAAGTCTCCTTAACAAGTTGGGATATATAAAATACTTCCAAAAATCTCTGATAAGTGACCTGGGATAAAAGGTTCAAATCAATTGAAGATGAGTGATAAATTGTTTGTGTCAAGGAAAGCAAAAATTTCTCCCTACTCTGTTTTTCACTGTTGTCACTTAATCCTGCAAATAATAGTGAAACTGTCCAAAATTTTTTTATGTTTTTCTGTCCTTGCCTAACTTCCAAATGCTTCATGTTTCCAGCAAAAGGAATTGAATGGTCTGCTTTCCTGGTAACACTGCTCACTTGCAGCAGATTCCTATGTGTCTGCAGGATTCCTGTATATACTTGTCACTAGTGGAACTAATGTGAAGTCAGGGAGATAACTGCCATTTAGAATGACAGTGATACAGAAATTACAGGACAACCCTTCTAGGAGAATTGAATGAGTAAATTTAAGGGCTTATTTAAAACCTTGCAGATATAGTTAACAAGGTTTTCTACCGATTAACATTTCTATTTGAAAAATTGCATGTTATGTTTCAGAAAACATTACTTCTGCTTTCGAGTATTTTTCTTATTAGTATGCAAGTGCTATTCATAGCATTCAGTGCTATCCTTCTAAAATATGAATGTACTTTGTCTTGAATCAAGTGTACAATATAATTTTCTTTGCAGATTCAGAAACGAATAAAGGATAATGTTGTGGCATTAGCCAGATTCCTTGAAAATAACATCTCTTATTGCAGAAAGGTAAGAGAAATGTTTCACAAAATATGTGCTTCGAGTCTGATGCTTAAATTTAAAGGATGCATTTAGGATGCATCAAAGGAACTGAAATTACCTTCTGTATATTTACAATTGCATGATAGCAATTCCTGTCTTAGTGGCATTCTTGTAGTTGGAATGCTAACTTTTCTGGCCTTTGCTCTCAAAAATATTTGTTTTTAATTTTACTTGAAGTACTTTTGAAGCTTCTTGTACATATCTTCCCATTTTTGTGCTCATATGAACACCCTATCCCCCTGTTTTATTACCTTTTAAGTTGAAAGCCTCAAGCTGAGTAATGCTCATGTAATTGTGTTAGAACTACTGCAATAGTTTGTGGCCCTAGTAACTAGTATTTTGAATTAAAAGCCAGGATAGATGATTTAATCTATTTTTTAAAAGCCAAACTTCCCACCCCCCACCCCGGCCTGTCAAGAGTTTGCACTTTTTATTGAGCTGTCTTAACATTTTGTGACTTGTGTGTCAGTGTTGGCCTGTTTTATGCAACTGAATCTATAATAGGCACGTTTAATAGTTAATATACTGTCATGTATTTGGTTCTTTTTAAACTGCTCTTTGTTAATGCAGAGAGAAATAGAATCTCAATTACCAGAAGAAGAATCTGTATATAAGGAAATAAAGAGAAGCACTAACATTGCTGCAAAATATTTGGAGTTGGAGCAGTGCCTAGCTGAAGCCTGTCATATTGTTTCTTCTATGTTACAAGGTATTTACCTGGGTTATTAACTGTCTATGATAGCAACCTGTGGACTACAGGGGTCCTGTAAAGCAAGAGGGAAGGAGGGCTACTCTGTTTCTCTTTGCAAAATGCTGCCATTTGATTCTTCATTCTTTTGGGTTTTTTATAGGGTCATACAGAAACACAAGCCCACTCAGGACTTTTGCAGAAAAGATTTCTGTCATAGCTGGGTATTTTAACAACTATTTCAGTTTATTTCCCTTGTATTCTGTTTCTGCAAACAAGCCTATCCAGAAAATGCCCATGCCTTTTATGAACTTGGATGAATTGGACTCTCTCGTTGATTCCCTTATTATGAATTTTGAACTTGAACAAGGACAGTCATCACTGCAATCTCAAACTCTTCACAGAGAAAATACTAAGATTCATGGAGGACAGGTTGAAACAGGTGAAGTTGAATTTGCTTCAAAATGGAAGGGGATTCCACAACACACACACAAACTCCAGTCTTCATCTCCATTTCCTCCAGAGCACTCACCTGGTAGGATACAGTGGGTGTAAAACACCATTATCAAGAAATTCAGGAGAACTCTTTCCCATTACATGAAGGGAAAGCAATATATCACAAAAGCTAAAATTTATTGCTAATATTATTAGTAAGTGGTATAAAAATAAATGACATGATTGTATGAGGATAAGTAACCTAAACTTCCCAAGAAAAAAAATATGGAATTCCTTAGGGGCTGTTAGACTTGAAAATCTGGTGACTTTTTTTTTTTTTTTTTTTTTTTTTAATCTCTC
>JANHGN010020216.1:0-48735 GCA_024605025.1 Megaceryle maxima
GCGTGGGGAGGGGGGGGTGTGTCTCTTGCCAACAGCTGTCAGTTCCTTTAGAAAAAAGAAGGGGCCATAACTCTGGCTATAAAACACTGAGCTTGTTGTTACTGTAATACTTGAAGATGATATAAAAGGGGTTAAAATTAATATTTATTGCAAAATTGTTCCCTCTGAAGTCTTTTCTCCCAGGTGATTTTTCAATAATTGGTTGGTTCTCTTGAACTGGGAGTGTGCAGCTGAGGAGAAAATCCACTTCACCCTTACCAATTAACTCTGCTGTGTCTAGATTCCTGTCTGTGTCCATGGAGGTTTGCTGGGCAGACGAATTGAGGTTCCTCACGCTTGAGCAGTGAGCTGTAATAGTGCTTTTGACTACACACGCTCAACACTGGTCTTGCAAAGAGATGCTGTTGCCAAAATTACAGGGACAGGATTTGGTCTCACTTTGATCTCAGTTTAAATTGCACAGGCAATTTACTGTGACTTAATAAGTAACAGTGCATGAGTTCTGGGGTGCTCACTCTGCCTTCGAACTCAGTCTGCTCAAATAGACTTTAGAGCACAATTGCTTTCTTTGCAGCTAAACTTGGTCGAATTGTCTTGCAGTACAGGTCAAGATTTATGCAAAGTTGTCAGGAATTAACTAGAGCATGTAATAAAAGCAATCATGGCACTCTGGTAATGTATCTGATCAATCTGTTGCATGATTTAGTGAGGCATCTGAAATGGCTTCAGGGATTGGGAGCTTTTGGCTGCATCTCCTCAGTGTGGTTTGGTGTTTGTTCAACATGAAATGATTCATTTGGCGAAATGAGGGTAAATCAAAGGTCTCTTACAATTCCTGCTGCTTCACCAGGTTTTTTTGGGAAGATCTTTTAATTCCTGCTCTGGTTTGATTGATCTTTGTAAATTAAAATGCTAATGATGATTCTGGCCCTGAAGTGCTATGGATTTGCCAGAAGGGTCTTTTGTCACAATTTGAGATGATTCCCTCTCTAAAAATACAACTCCTAATTTTATTTATTTTGAGTGTGTTTGTATTTCAACAGTTTGTGGTTTTATTATCCTGTGGTTTTTGCTGTCCTTTGACTGTAAGAACTTTCCTGAATTGCTGGGAGGAGGAGGAACAGGATATAAATACAATTAACATTACTATTGCTGAAAATTGGCCAAATTGCAGACACATGAAGTGTCTCTTTCAGTCTTATTTAGAGGTATAGTAATATTCTAAAGGATGCCTTTAAAACTCCCCTAATGAAATGTATTGTTAGCTCACTAGAAACGTAATTTTCTAATAAAAATGAATTTTAAAATCAGAATTCAGCTGCATGCTTAGCATTCCCTAGGTGGCACAAAGCTGGTAAAAATGAAGTGTGCTTGTCCAGGGCTGGGGGCTAGGGGGGAGATGTATGTGTAGGAAGCAAGAAACTAAAGTCTCTGGAGCAACTGTTCCACAGTTTTTTGCAGAATGACATCGCTTGGTTTCTCCTGGGCGCTCAGCTGGCCCTGCAGCTGTGATGGCTCCTTCAGCACATCTCGACTTCTCAATGTCTCAGCTGTCAGGGAACAGCACTGAGGCAGAGAAAAGCCCCTTGCTGGCTCTGAGTATAGGGGGCTGTCCCAGAAACTAAATTCAATCTATTTTTATTTTTAGAGACTGTCTGGGTAGAGTTCTGCTCTGTGCAGTACCAAATTAGAGGATGACACTGTGGCAGAGGGGCACATGTGTGTCTTCTGTTCCCTGTGAGGAAGACTGCAAAGGGTAGTGGCCTTGTCTTCCCACCATTTCTCTAAGGGAAGCTTGAATGTTGCTCACACCTGGGCATTAGTTTCCCCTGCCTCCTACCAGCTTGACCAGCATGTGTTAATGCTGGTGCCAGCCTTTCTCCACTCTTAGGAGCTCACTGGAGAAAGGATGAGTAGAGCATGAGACACCAATGTCGCTGGAGCAGCAACCTGGGCTGGTTTTTGGGCTGCCCTCTGTCTGGGTCTGTCTGCAGCATCTTGGAGTGGGACAGAAAGGGTTTTTTTGAGGATGAAAGTGAGCAAGTTGTGGAAGCTGCTCTGCAATGAGGCAAATGCACAGACAAGGACAAAGGTGTCAAATGAATGTGGGTAGAAATGGGTCCAAAATTCTGCTAGGGGTGTCAGAGACACCTATAGTCTTAGCTGTCTTTGGGCATGTCCAAATGTTGCTGGCTGCTAACAGAGCTCAGGTGGGCTGGTGAACAGAGTGCAGAAGAGAGGATATTGGTCTAAGCTTCTTAAGCCCTGACAGTCCCGCTCCTCTGCAGTGCATTAACACACCCAGCAAGGGCCCCTTGCATTGCAGCACCAAAGCAATGGCTGTGAAAGACCTCCTTGGCAGTTTTGCAGGTGTTTATAGGCTGTTTCCTTTGTCCCACTCCTCCCTGACTTGTTTCAGACAGGTCTCTGTCCTGGGGACGATTGCTTCAAGGGTCCTGACTCCAGCCACAGTGCTGCTGATGCACTTAAACCCCAGTTTTGTTGTTCTGGTTCAATTTCAATTAAATTTGCATTTCTTGAGAGCAGGCTTGCTTGGGAAGATCTATGTCTCTGTCCTTTTGCACACGTTGCTGGTATGAGTGACTTCAGATATACCATGCTCCTAGGTATGAAGCAACTGTGTCCCTTTTCTAATATGCCATGCATCTCCTGGCAGAGGACCAGACAGGTCTGAGTCTCAAAGCCAGACAGATTCCTGCTGTGTAGGGTGACAGTGCTGCTGAGCCAGGGGCAGCTGCCACCAAAAGCAGCTCTGGTCTTTTTTCCTGCACCATCTTTGTCTTGGCACTTCTCTGAGACTGTGGTTAGCTGATTCAGGGAGCAAAAAAAAATCCCAGATTATTTCCTTTTTTGGAAGAGAGGCTTTTCCATCAGTCAGTGGAAGCCTGGGGCTGTGCTCAGGGATGCTATCGTGTGCTATAGTAAAGTGTCATCACTTCCAGCTACTCCTGGCCAGAGGTCACATCCTCCCACAGGTCTGATTCCCGGGCACCTTCCCTTCTTCCAGAACAACAAGGATTAACTGGAGTCCATTTCCTAGTAGGATTTTTCTCATTTGGATTTTCAAGGGATGGCACACCTGGTGTTTCTGGCAGATGTGAGTTGGTGGTAACTGTTGGAGGGAAGGGGCAGCGACAGGCAGTGGGGAGCAGTGGCCAGCTGCCTCCTACCTCTGCTCAGCTGCAGCTTGAAGCACGTCTGACCTCCGCTGGGCAGCGGTTGTGCCTCCGACTCGCCAGTCTCCGTGACCACACTATGTTCAAAGTGCCTTTGCATATAGGAAGTAGTTTAATCCTGGGTTTGTTCCCTGTTTCAGCAAATCTGACCAGAGTCTGCGTTGTTAAGTGTAAATGTCACATACACAAATATAATAACATCTGGTTTAAAGTGAAAAGAGTGAGGAAATGGGTGTTATGATTAAAATAAAGTCTGCATCCTGAAGTCACTCCTCCGCAGCTAGGTTTTGTTTAGCTAGATTGAATGTAACCTGTAATAAAAGACTCAGCTTGTATGTGGAGAGTTAAGAGCAAAGGCTGACTGTTTGCCATAGCTCTGAACTTTCTGCCCAGGTCATAAATATTTTGGAGACATTTTTCCCGTCTCTGAACATCCTCTTAGCAAGTTCCCCTCCATAATTCACTACCCCTTACTCTGGTGTGCAGCCTGATGGGGATCTCCTCATTGACTTCCGATTATGATTTACACCATTGGGATAAATTAAATCGCAGCTCATCTTGAAAGGGACCCATTTATCAAAAGAGCTCCTAACTGCAGGCAGCTGTAGAGAGCTGCAGTCCCAGTGTGCATGGTATAACTGGGTTGTCCTCCAGCTTTTCCAGTTCCTCCAGCAGTGTGAAGGAGCGTTAAAATATATTTTCTGTAGTCCACTGCAATTCTCACAAAACTCCCTCCTGTTACTGGCAGCTTTCATAACTGAGTGCTTGCTCCAGACTTTTGGCTGTCTTTCGTGTCTGTGGGAAGTGGAGAGAGTTTTTGTGTATGTATGCTGTACAACAGTAGATGCGTTGTCACACCCCGCAAAGGTTTAACGTTGTTTTCATATGGCCTAGAAATTTTGGAACTTAAAATTAAAATGTGAAACAAATAAACTTCCTTTTTATGCCTTTAGGACAAAAAAAGTCTTAGGTGCTTGTATCTTTCTTATTAGAAACGATTTGGTATCACTTTAAAGGATGCTAGACGTACACCGATTACATATTTATCATTTAGATAGAAGTCTTGCACTACCCTGCAGGCCTCTTTCAAACTCAGTGTTAGCTTGAAAACACAATATATGAAGACCTATCAATGCAGCTTATCAGGATAACTAAATATTATGCATGGAGCAAAATATTTCCCTTTCATTATGAAAATAAGTGTTCTCTGCAGTGTTATGCTTCAAGCATGTTGTTCAAAAGAGGTGATCGAGAACATCAAAGAAAAGAAAATCATTAAGATAGCAGGAACTGAAACAGCTGCCTTTCCTCTGGTAATTTAGAGACAGCCTTGTGCATTGCCCTGTTGAAATTCCAAACTTTCTTTTTTTCCCTTGAGAGTTGTGTTCTGAAGTGGGAGTCATTTTATTGCTTTTAAAATGAGCTGTTTAATTTTACAGTCAGAATATGATTTAGCAAGAAACAGCAGTCAACTTCAGCGCTGCTTTATAAAATGGCTCTTTAGTCTCCATAACAATTTAAAGGGTCAGTAGTATTTTCTCCTGTCTTGGATGGAAGAAGGTGACAAGTTGATGGGTTCCCTTGGTCTATCTGACCTGGCCAAGGTCTTTGGACTCTTAGATATCTGACTTCATGAATGCTGAGCATTAAAAATCCTCATAGGAAGTATGAGAAAAGAATTTTCCCTTTTGTTCTTGTCAAAGAAAGTGGGTCTTGACCATGACAACGCTTCATATAGATGTGTCTGAGGTGGCTGTAGCTCTGGGTCTGTGTAGCTGCAACAGCACAGAGCTTGGTGCATTTATTAAATTTCTCACCTGGATGTGCTGGTTTCATTGCAGTATCTACTCTGTCCCTGTGAGGCCAGCTTAGGCCTGCCTGCCCCTGAGCTGTGTCAGGGCTGCCTGTCCCCATGCCATGTCATTAAGGTGTTGTGGTGGCCCTTCTGTCTCTGGGATTCACAAGCTGGTCCACAGAAGCAAACTTATGTGCTCAAAGCCTGTAGTTGGACAGACAACCCAAAATACATTGGCTTTTCCTTTTCTGGAGTTTGGTCTGCTGTGGACATGGGAAACTGGCTCAAAAACAATCTCTTTGGTTTGTTAGTGTCTCCCTTTAAGAGAGAAACAGCAGCAGCTCTTCTGGGCAGAAAAAAAAGAACAACCTGAGTGCATGGAAAAGCTCATCTCCTTTGAAACTTCATCCCCTTGAAGCAAGAGCTCTTTGAACTGGGGCTTCAACAAGAGCAGTTTCTGAGGATAAAAAGCTATGGTGAAACGTCTCTCCTAGTGATTTGAGTGTCAGGAGGTATAGTTTCTGTGGCCAGTATGAGGACAGACTTTGGTGTGACTGTTGGCAAATCACTTGTAGTGTCTTTTGTTTGGGTGGGGTCTTTTTTGTTTGTTTCTTTCTTTTTTAAATCAGTTACAAAATTACCTTAGTGAAGGCCATGGTGGGCACTGGTGTGTATTAGCTTGACACAAGCTACTGCCTTTTCCTTGTCTTTTTCCTACTTCTGTTTTGGGAGATATGGTGGTGTTCTTCAATCTTTGTCAGATGATTTCAGTTTAGCAAATGAAGGTGCCTTTATAGCACTGTACAGTTGATGTGTGCAGTCACAAGGAGACAGTACTTGCAGTTTTAGATTTGATCCCTGCCCAGCTGTCCTTGACTGGGAATGTAACAGCAGTGACATGGGGTTTCTGGAGCCACGTTACAGGAGCCTTGGGATTTACTAGATATTCTGTGGTAAAGCTACACCTCCTTTCTGCAGTGTGGTTAGACCTGTGTTCTTCCTGCAGATCTCAGCTGAAGTTGCAGATCAGGGAGAAGGTCAAAACAACTCTGTAAAAACTACTGGTTTCTAATTGCTTCATCAGACAAGCTCTAGCTGGAGACAGAGAAACTATTGCCTATGTTGTTTGTGGCAGGTTGTTAATTTATCCCTGGAAAAGTTCCTCTGTGTTTTCCTCCACAAAATTACTTTCCATTTTTGTGCAAAGTCACAGTATAACCCTGTCATCTCTCACAGAGGTACACTGTGTCAGAGGTGACATAATAATTGTATGATGTACTTTGAGTCTAGACCTAGCTAAACCTCATGGGTGAGATGATGTCAGGAAGAAGACATGATGAAACCGTTAGCTGCTTTAAAAATCTGATTAAGGTAGATCAAAAGAAAAATTTGAGTGGGAGCTGAGGCTGCTTGGGGGAGCTAGAAATTCTGCTTCTTTAATCAGAATTACAGCTTGCCCAGGGATGTTTGGTACCACCTCTCTGTGTTTTTGTGGCTGAGCTTTACCCCCAAATCCCCCAAGCCTTGCTGATAGAGAGAAATGTGTGGGAGTAGAGCGTGCTCAGCACTTTGCAGGATGAGAGCTTTTTGGCAGTTTGTGTGAAATAATGTCAGAGCTTAGGGACGTGAGTGATGGGTGGTGGACGCTTGAACAGGGGGAGCAGGCTTTTCTTTCTATTCACAGTTGTTCCCTTGGTGCTTTTTTCCAACTGTAATTTTGTCATTACGTGCAAATTGGTTACAGTGACATGTACTTCTATTGTGCATAATGCAGGCCCCAAATTGTCCTTAATTTCTGTTGTGAACTTCTGTCTGCAGTTAAAACCACCATGGCTAAAAAAAATTGTGTGTTTTTAACTTGGGTTTTAGTGAAATAACACAAACTGAAGAATTGTCATTGCCGTTCACATTCAATCAATGCTAAGACCTGAAAAAAAGGATGTTTTTCCTGATGAAAGATAGGTAGAAAAAGTCTTTTAGTTGAATCTACATCCCCTGGAATAAACTAAAGACACTGTTGAAAAATACTGAATGCAACAAATAAACCATTTTATTTAGTTTAAAAAAAATATTTTGAGAGGAAAATGCTCCCAGTTTTGATCAGCCTTGCCACAGAAAAGAAGAAATTATCTCTATGTGTAACATAAAAGGAAGTTTAACCAACGGCCAAAATAACCAAGCCAAGGGAACATCCAGTGTTTTAAACAAACAACCCGAGCTTTAAGCTTCCCTCTGATCTCTTCCATTAAAATTCACTCTTGGAAACTGTTCGATAGGGAAGCTCCTGTCTCCTTGGATAAAAGAGAAATGTAGCTGAAAGTAAGGTCTTCATTGGACATCCTGGCTCTGTGACCATGTGGAAGGGGACTGCAATGGCAGGAAGTTGGCTCCGTGTCCTGCTGGAGCCATTCAGCTCCTGCCATGGAGCAGGAGGTATGGCACCACCCACAAGTGCCCCTATCCCTCTCCCTGTCTCATGTGCCTGTCATTGCTGCCTTCTGCCTTATCAGGACGAAGGTGATAGAGGCACAGAATGCTGATACCCACGGGGTGAGAAGGTGTGTGTGTGATTATTCCTAATTCCAGGCATTTCATCTTGGTGCTACTGCAAACCCTTTTTGCTCTGTGCTGTAGCAGTGGCAGTGAGTAGCATCCCAGCTGTATAACCATCTTGTAACCCTGTAGTGACTGTCATGGCTTTTGGGAAACCAGTCACAGTCTGAGCAGGGCTCCCCAGGTGTGTCTGCTGCATATGGTCATGGAGGCAGTTTCCGTGGGCGATGCTGGGGTTGGGATTTCCTGCTCTGCAATGGATGACCTTTCTCAAGAAATCATTTCTGATGTAGCATGGAAGGATCCCTTGGTCTCTTTTCATCTCTGATGCAGCTGCTTCTGCTAAATCCCTCAGCACAAATTGACTGATTCCTTATACTGAATAAATTAAAAATATCTGTCTTTATCCCCTTTACTAAGAACTCGAAGCCTACCCAGAAAGGAACCCTTCTCTTCTCCCAGTGCTTGCAGGCTCCTGCCTGTGAGCATGTCACCCCCCAGCTAGTGCCTAATGCAGGGCTATTTGGAAATACTTCGCTGCTGCGAGGAGCAGCCCTGGCAGGGACAGTGTCTGCAGTGGGGGACTGAAATAATGACAGGGGAAGGGCTTGGACAGTGTGCTCCTCTGAGTGATGTACGTGACTTGAGACAGCTGCAGGCTCTGTTGGTACTTGTTGGTGAAGAGGGTTTAGAGATTTTGCACAAAGTCCTCCCCACCTGAACGGGCTGAAGGAGGAATCTGGCACATGGCTTTCAGGCGTGACTGCTGTCTGTGTGAAAAACAAACGTGTTTTAAGTGCCTGTGATCAGAGGATCCTGTTCAGACCTGGTATCATGCTATTCACCTCAGCCTGGTTACTAATCCTGGCACTGAGTTTGACCCTTAAGCTTCTTGTTTTTATCATGTGCTTTGATACAGTTGTAAAAATACTGACTGGCTGGCAGAGCTCCAGGGCTTGGCTTCGTATTTTAGCAACTGCAAAACCAATGTGCTTAAAGTGGTTTATGCTTCAGGATATTGTTGTGTTGTGTATCATGCCCCCCATTATTTTAAAGCTCATATTCCCTGTTCTGGGGACATCTCTGTTGTCCTCTGCACGTTGTGTAGAGCAAGTTCATCCCACAGTTGCCTTTGCCTAAGCCTCAAACCTGGGCATATGGAAACAGAGAATGTTAGTGGAAATACCATCTCAAGCTCCATGGGAGGGGAGGTGGACTGGGACCTGGGAGGCCCTCCTTCCCCCATGATACCGCAGCCTGTGCTGCTGTCTGTCAGACATGATTAGTGTTTTAACTTTCCAAAGTATCTGATACTGGGATATCGCTGGACTGGGAGAGCATATGTGTCTGTGCCTGCACACAGAGGGAGACAAGAAGTGTTTTAAGACAAAATCCCTGTGCGTGATTGAGCTGCTGTCCCCCTGTGCCAGGCGTGTCAGGAGGCTTTTTATATCCCATAGGATTTGAGTGTGCCACAGAGAGGCTCTGATGAGTTTATTCTATTGCCTAAAGGGGCAGCTTTGGTTGAGTGGGGTGCACTGCTACGCTGTTGCCTTTCAGCAACAGGATCACTTAATGTTGGTCTGTATTAGTTTTATTTCAGCATTATCTGAAAGGCTTTTAATTTAAACACTAACGTGCCCTTGATACTCGCTTCACAAAGCGGTTTGTCTTTCATTTCTGTGAATAACTGCCCTCCGACTCCTGAATTCTAATCTCTGCTCTGCCTCATTCCTGCCAAAGGGCAACTTATTCACTGCAGAGGGATGCTGCACTCCGTAAGAGCATGCTTGCCTATGTTGTAGGGGATAGGCAGGACTTACTACTACTCCTTGAAGGCAAGTAACCAAAGAGCACTTTTTCTAAGCTGGAGTGGTAGGACATAGATGTTGAGCAGGACATTATTAACCTTGGGAATACTCATGCTCTACAGCAGGCAGCTCCCCAGCACATTCTTGGTAGCCTTCTGGGTTTTTTTGCGGCCCAGCCTCAGCACGAGGAGCTGAGCTGGAGACCTTGGTCCTGGTCCTTCAGAGGGTGATGTGTAAACAGCTGTTGGGCAGGGACCAAACCCTGTTGGATTCTGCCTGTGGTGTCTAATTTGTTCCAAGTGCTGCTAATAATTAGGCAAATAAAATTATTAGTTAGAGGAGGAATTCACTTTATTAGGAGCATGTTCCAGGAGGGTTTTATAGTTCTGAAATAATAATCTTGCCAAACAAATAAGTATTGCAGAGTGAGGAGGAACACAGTAGCCAGCTTGGCAGTCAGTAGGAAAGAACTGCCTTCAGCCCAAGGCTCAAAATAAACTTGCTATGAAAATGCACTATTAAAGCCATGTTGCTCTGTTTTTCTTGGGGGGGAAAAAAGAAAATCTTGTCTCACAAATATTTTTATTTTCTGTCTTGTGCCTGGCACTGTCAAGTCTACCTGTCCCAGCTGTGAATGCTGGCATTCCCAAGGGGTGTTCGCTTGTGAATTCCCTCTGCATTTCATCACCTTGTTTCATGGGTCTTTAAGACCTAAGCACAAGCTTTTCCTGAAATGTTTTTCTTGCCTTCTTGGAAAAACCTCGCTCACCTCCAGATGTTGTCCCCCTCAGCTTCAGGCCAGTGACATGGTTGTGTTCGTTCTTGGAGGGAACTGCCAAACATATTTGGAGCAGTAGTTCTATTTCAGTGGTGTTGCTTCAATTCATTTTTCCTCTGGAAATTGTGTGGTTCTTTTTAAGGCCATGTTCAAATTTAGGAAACAACTCTGTAGTGTTTCACAGTTATAGTCCAGCTTGGACCTCTCACAGTCTTTGTCCTCGCATCCATACCACTGTCATCAACAGTGCTCACTTGAGGATGGGAGTTAGTCTAGATGGTCTAAGTCCTACCTGGTTTGGTTTTTTGGTGGTGGTTTTTTTTTTTTTTTTTTTTTTTTTGCTTAGGAGTTTGGTGAGGTTGCTGGAGCTGTGATAGATACTCAGTCTCATTTCCCCGGTTCCTTCTGGGGAAAAGATGTGGTGTTGTTTTTTTTTTTTTTTTGGCAGATGGAAAAATCACAACACAAAGTTGGAAGACAATTTCAGCTCATGTCAACCTGAAAACCAGGAATGGCACTTTTACTGGATTGGTCCTGAAATCACTTTTCTAAAGCGGTCATGAAGGTTACATGCAAGAGCACAGACATGGTGGAAGCTCTGCTTAAGCTGTGTTTAGAAACAGATAGAGAGACTGTTTCCATAGCTAGATGTGTCCAGACTGAGACACTTGTTCCTAGAGAGTTTTTGTATGTGAGATGTGAGAGATGCACTTACTTTCCTAAAGGAGGTTGTAGATTCATTGCAGACTGCCACTGTCAGCTGCTGATTTTGGAGTGGCAGTGACAGGAATAGTGTTTCCGTCCCCTCCCCAGCTACAGGCTGGTTGTAGCAACTGTGTTTCTCCAAGGGAGAGGAGAGAAGAGAAGGGAATGAGAGTCCAGCTGTTTGGAAAATACTAGGAGCCATGCACAAACTGACTGTATCTCACTCCCTGGTTAGGGAGCAAAGATCTTTGGAAAATGTTGCTGCTAATTTCCCTGGGAGGAGGAAAAACCCAAGCCTTGAGTGCCAGATGTCCTTTCAAGGGGAAAAAGAATAAAGTGACATAGTTGGGATATTACCTGGATTGTTTTTTAATGTCACACCTCAATGGAGTCTGAGGTTATTAGCAGGGGGATTGGCTCTCAATATTGTGGCCAGATGCAGCCATTGGCTGAGCTTCCTAGCTTAAGAGCTCACTTTTAAATTGTGCTTTGATAATTTAACCTGCCAAGGAGATTTTCAGCTCAGCGGTGTTTTGGAGTCAGTTTTTGAACTAAGGAGGGCTCCCATGTCAGCAAGAAGGCAGTTGGGTTTCCAGTTGCCCTTGCAGGTGTTTCCAAGTGGGCCAGTGGACCTTTTTAGAGGCTAGATCTGCATGTGAAGTGGTACCCCTCTCAAACAGATGGGAGAAGTCCTGGAAAAAAAAAACCCTTCAGCCTCTTTTGCCTGTCCTGCTCCTTAAATCCGTGAAATGGAGCTAGTCAACTAGAAGAGGTGTGACATTTTTGTTTTCTCTATTTTTGCATGTGTGATTTCTTGCTGTGATAGTGATGTGCTGACTTGGAGAGCTGGTGACACGTTTTCTGGCTATGGCTCTTTGTGGTTGCAAGTTAAGAGGCAGTGCAGTTGACAGACCAGAGCCACATGGGAGCTTCTCCAAGGAGTGCTGGCTGCTGTGTGACTGCAATCATGACCTGGCTTTCTTGCCTCCGTGGAGGGCCTGCTTCAGAGCCCTCCCTGGGCTGCACAACTGACAGTGTGGCATCCACAGCTAGGGCAGTTTAACAAGGGTTGGAAATGTGTGTAGGCTGCCACAGCTGTGGTAAGAAGTGAGCTAATCTAGAGAGGATTCAATCACCTCCAGCTGAAAGTTGGCAGGACATAACTGGTGTGAAATGAGGGTATTGGAGCAATTCATGTGTGCTGAAGGTGGGGAGATGTTGGGCTGGAGGGTTCCTGCTCATCTTTGCAAGGCTGGAAGACCATCATCATACTTGATCAGGGATGCAGACCAACTGCATGTGCCTGGTTTTGGGAAAGCCCAAAATTATGGTGGAAGGATGATAGTCACTAAGAGTTAGGATTTTCAACAGAGACTGAAGATCAACAGTTGTACAAGTTCAGGGGCTGTAATTTGTCACTTCTTTGGACAAAGTGACAAAGAGGAAGACCTTGACAGGCTGCAAGTCAGAAACAGACTTAAGCGTAGGTTTAAATCCCATTGAAATTTCTGGAATTTAGATCCTTTCTTGAGGCGTAGCATGTCTTCCAGTGTCTTGGCAGGCTGAACCTCCAAGGGATCACTGTTGTGATCTCCGCAGACCATTCAGTCTCTGCTTTCCAGGAAGTTTTTCGCTACTGAGGAGATTATATTTTTCCATGGGATCAAAGCAAAACGCTAATCATCTTGGTGTTTAGGAAAGGGATGGTGGCTGGGGAGATCTTTTTTTTTTTTTTTTTTTTTTGTGACCACAAAGAACTGGTAACATCAGGCTACCATCTCACCATTGGGTGATGCCTGCCTCCATGTTTAAAAGCTATGAGGAACTTTTCATCTGTCTTTGTGGAGAAGCCTCACAGGTAGCTCAGGGAAACAGAAATCATTTCTCTGGAGCACAGACAATATGAGTCCTAGGTGTGCAAGCCCAGGTTTTGCTCCTGATTATCCCATCCAGAGCAGTCCTGAGCTTGCCAAGATGCTCCTGAAGAATGCTGATGGGAGCAGTGGTTTTGCCCTGTGGTCAGCTGTGTCTCAGGGCTGGTGGTTATCCTACATTAAAACTACCAGTCTGGCCGCCTCCTCTTAACCTCAAGAGCAAATTGGATGGTTAACAGAGAGGAGAGACTAGGGGAGCCTAATGGTATGTCTCTGGCATTTGATCCTGTGGCTTTCTCATCTGAATTGCTCCTGCCTTCATTTTGTCTGACTTTCTCCTCCTTCAAATGAGAACAGCCACAGTGGCTGTCAGACAGGGTTTGGTGTATTTTGTGGGAGATTTCCTGCTTCCAGTGGGATTTGGTGGACCTGGGACCAGATTCATACCCTCTTCCCCCCCCCCCCCCCCTTTTTTTTTTCCCCCATAATCTTGCAAGTTACCCCACTGGCCTCTATAGCAATGAATTGCCTTGTCACTGATCCCACAGGATGGCCAGGATGTCCATTCCTTCTACCTGAGGCAGACCCAAGCAAATCCTGGAATGAGTGACCCAGTGCCATTGCTAAGGGTAGCCTCTCTAGTTTAACAGTCCACATCTGATGGTGTGTGGGCAAGGGTTTATTTTTACCCAGGGACCTCCCAGTGCAGAGCCAGTTCATGTCAGCAGGCTGTAAACAGTTGGGCCCATGGAAGACTGTGGGTCTTGAACCCAGAGACCTTCCTTTACACCTCATCTTGATTTGTGTGGCAGCCCATTTGCTCCTGGTGCAGAGCGATGCATGGAGGCAGATGAAAGGGAGGCTCTTTGCTAGAGAATGGGATGCAGGGGTTCTTACCAGAGCCTGCTGATAGCACCCTTCTGTGAACTGGGTGACTTTACATGTTTTCGTGTTGTTCCAAGGCAGTGAGTGGCTTACAATTGAAGAGTATTAATTTAATGTTATCAAAGCCTTAAGAAAAGGCACAGTGGGCTGAGCCCTACTAGTTTTGCTCACATTTCATGGGTCTGAGGAGGGTGAGATTTGATACTCTTTAGACATATCTGTGTTCAAAGGGCAGTTGCGGGGGAGAGAAAATAAGCAGGGGAATTACAACACTGAAAAAAAGATCCTAGTTCTTCCCTGATCCATTTTGCAATAAGAGACTTGAGGGCGTGAGTTAGGATGCTGTAATTCACACCTCATGCATTTTGTGGCATTCAGCCGAATGCTTCATGCCCTGCACACGTAGCAAGAATCATTTCAGCTCAGCTCGCCCTCCAGCTGGCTCAGCTCTCAAGCAGAGGTGGCCACAGGGCTTGGCTTTCCCTCTACTGCTCTTTATTTTGTCTTTTTCTTTGGCAACCAAAGCTGTGGCTGTTCAGGGTAGGCCTTGCATCTCCTTAATGCAGGCTAACTTTGGTGTATCCTTACCTGAAAGCAAATGCCTGGCCCTAGCAAAAACGCAAGGACATGTTAGGTACTAGAGAAGCTGCATGATGCTCTGCTGTCTGTACTGCTCCTGTTACCTGCTGCAAACGTTTGGGGCAGTAAGGGTTGGTGCCTGGGAGCAGCAAGCAAAGTTTGAAGTCTGAAATGGCTCAAGGAAGTTGTTGAGCACATACACCTTTATCTCAGTCTTCTGCTTCAAATCTACTCTGAGGGAACTGAGGGAAAGGATTTCCAAATCTGATCACTATTAATGAAAGGCTTGGCGGGAGATGCATTCATCCCGCAGCTCACTTCAGGGATTGAGTAACCTAGTTACTGCCCTTGGGTGGGACAAAAGTTATTTGTTTGTCCGTCTCTTGGGACACCTGCAGGGTGGCAGAATGTTTCTGTGCCCTTCAGCCAAACTGACTGTGCAACCCATCAGCCCCATCGTGTGCTTGTGCCAGGGGGGTGTTGGCAAAGCATCTGCATGTCGAGGCCGTTGTTCTGAAGTCAGCACCTGAGACAAGTCAAAGAGGGAGCATCTCTTAAAAGAATGCCTGTCCTTTTCCCAAAGTCCAAGAGTACAAGTTACTGCCTGTCCAAGGTCGCTGAACATGAGCTGACTTTGATCTGTGCTGTGCCTGTGCGGGCCGTTGGTCTGCTGGCAGCCAGGCCTGGCCTGCTGTCAGGATGCTGTTTCACATTATCTTTGCATATCTGCTTCTTGGCAAATTGCAGTGGTGCTTCCAGCTCCTTCCTGTGTTAGCACTATATAAATCAGAATGTAAAATTGCTCTGGGAACCCAGGTTAAAAACTTTTATTTCTTCTGAATGAGAATTTAAGTAAAATCTTTACTTTTTTTTAAGGGTCTGGTACTTGGCGGTGTTACATTACTAGCAGTTGGACCCAGTGGCTGTTACAGAGATGTGTGGTGTGCAGAAGTCCCATCAAGCAGAGTAGCTGCATCCAAGTGATGTTGGGCTGGAACTAATGCGCCCTGTGAAGACGTGGGACTCTTTGGTGCGTGGGGCTGACCCAGCCAAGCTGCTTTGTGGACCACCATGGAATGGTAGTGCTGCATCACAGAGGAGATGGATCAGCATCAATTTGGGCATCTTTGTACCATGTAGACCTTTTCTTACTGTACATCTACCTTAACTTCAGCCTTGTAGACATTAGATGTCTGCCTAGCATAGGATCTTCCTGCAGGCGGTGGAAGAGAAACTTCTAGAAACAGAGGTCTACGCTAGCTGCGCACCTAGAGAAGGATCTGAGATGAGTCGCTTTAACCAGTTTGAGATGCTGACTTTGGGTGCATAAAACTAGGGCTTTTTCCCCAAGTCCTGCCTAGCTGTCTCCACATGCTTTGTGTGTTGAGTGCAGCTGTATTAGTTCTGTTACAGACAGTAATTTTTCTGGGCTTTAGGTGGTCACTTAAACAGGGTTTCTCTCAGTGGAACATTAATAATTCCCTTTAAGTGGCTAAGAGTGGAAGAATATTCTGGCTTGGGGACTGAAAGGAAGAGGTTTGTTTATTATTCCAAGGCACTGTAAACTCTGAATTTGACAGAAATGTAAATGCATACAGTCATTTTGCTGATTCATATTTTATTACTAGTTTTGATAGAACATATAATATATGCATGTCCCTAAAAGGCTTATTTCTAAGGTGACCCATGCTGAATTGCAGCCGCACGCTTTCCTTCCAAAAATGAGTAACTCCCAGGGTATGTGTGGCTTGTGACTGGGTTGTGATAGCTAAACAAAAAGGAATTAGTGTGGTTGCTATCACTGCCACCCCTGGCAGCTCTGACAGCGTATCACCAAACAGCTGCACACATCTCCAGAGAAGATGTAGAGTTTGTTATGGGGGGTGGAAAAGCTGTGTGAGTGACAAAGCCCAGCACAGGGTGACTGAAAATCCCTGGGGATGTTGTTCTCCCCTGCATCGAAATGGTCCAGGAAAGTTGGTATGGCGATGGCTTGTGCCAGTGCATGAGCCAGGCATAGGGGTCGATTTGGTCATCGTGTCCTTTGGTTAATATGGTTACAACTGCTGATGATTTCGCATCCATTTAGAGGTCCATCTCCTTTGTACCACATGTACAGTCTGGAGAGAAGCTGTCTGGTTTGGTGGGCAGTGCAGGTCAATAGCACAACTTGGGGACTTCTCTGGATGTAGTACAGTCTGGACACTCATCTCCCAACTCAGCTGGGGACTAAGTTAAGACAATGTGACTGTCCAGCAGCTACCCTTGTGTCCAGCAGTTAAATATATTTTCCCACCCTAGGATCCTTATATTTGCAGATTTTAAAAGGTGAGAGTCATTTTGAGCAGAAATGTTCAAAGTACAATATTGCTCCAGGCTGAAAAAGCACCTCTTTCATATCCCAGCAGGGCAGAGCAGCTCTTGCCCATCCACGGAACCTGCAGCCTGTTATGCTGAATAAATGTGATCTGGAAACTGGTGAGGATGTCTGCATGTATTTCTGCCTGTGTGTGGCCCAGGTTGTGAATTGCAGAGTTGGAGAGGGATGGGTTTATGCTGTCCATAATAGTCCTGCATGTCAGGGGTGGGAGAGGGTGTTCCTGCAATTGGGAAGGCAGGAAGCCAAGCGTGGGAAAAGGAGGGAAATGGAGGATGATTGTGAGAAGAGTAGGAGGGAAGGAAAGGGCAGAGACAATAGTTCAACTTAGCAAAGAAGCAGTGATTGAGAGTGCGAAGATTTGGCAGAGTACCTTCCTGAAAACCCTGAAGTTCCACAGGAAGAAGGTAATTTTGTGTTTAATTCAGTGTCATGCCCTTACAGGAGGGAATCTGTTCTGCACAGGACTCTTGCATCAGTTTTCCAGCCTTGGCCAGAAGCACTGGAGGGAATAAGGAGGGTGCTCCATGTTTGCCTCTTCTTTGGCATTTCACAGTGCAACTTAGGCATTCTTTGTGAGACAAGGACACAATATTATTTTCTTCCTTTACTCTTCTCCCAAGAAGCATGGTTTTCTCCGAAGCCTGAAATCAAAGATCAGTGTGGTGAAAGACATTTTTCCAGTTACTTCAGCATTGCATCTTTCTAGGGTTATGGAAATCTGTTTCCTTCTTTCTAAAAGCTGGTTTCACATTTCCAGAATTGTTCTTCAGAGAACAAGTACATGCAGTCTTATGTGTGTGTGTATATATATATATATATATAGTGATGCAGCATAAACAAAGATCTCCATGCATTTCATGTTTGTTGAATACTCATCTGTCATTGCATTAGGCTGGCAGTTCTGTGATGCTTTGCTGGTTGATCTAGTTGATTTCACAATAAGTTTTATCCTTCAGTCGTGCATGAAAAATGTAGTTGCACAAACTGTATAGGAATTAGTGTTTTTTTCAGAGTTGTTTTTTTTGTCAGGGATTGTAGATCATGCTTAAAGTACTGTACCCTTCAGGTCTGGCTTTGTGAATCTGAGGGTCTCTTGGTTTGCAGGAACTTTTTGTTTCCCTCTACTCAAAATGAGAAGAAAAAACACAAATTATCCCACTATTCTATGTCAGAATCCCAGGAGAATTTCCATTATTTGGACTAAGAATGTCCCAGAGCTTTGTCATTGTTCTGTGAGGGCCTGGAGGAGTTTTGCTCCTTTTCCCAGGCCCTTGCTTTGCTTTTCCAACACTGCATCTGGGGGTCATATGTAAGGTTACAAATCAAAGCTGGAAGATTTGCATGCTAATATAAACTATATGCAAGTGTTGGTGCGGAGCCGGAATCCTGAACATGGGAAGCTGAAAACGAGGTTGGGTTTTAGCGAGGGTTTTAGCACAGAGGCGGGGAGCTTTCATCATTTGTATAAGGCTACATACCTACAGTGTGCAAAAACGCTCCATGCCCTTACGTGTAACAGGGTTAGCAGTATCATGGTGTGCTCTGTCTTCACGTGGCCACAAGCTGGGTATGCTCTAGTCCTGTGTACGAGCCTCATAGCTGGGAAAATGCGTCAGTACAACCCTGCTGGTACAACGTAGACAGGTCCTTGTTCTCACAGCAGAAAGACAGGTACTCTGAGAGGTCTACCACAGGTATAAGTAACCGCACAAAGATGTGCAAGACTGGTTTCAACTGGAAAATGGCAATTTCCAGATCATATTTTCTCTGTGCCTCATCAGTTTTGATGCATTTAACACGGTAGCAAGCAAGACTTTGTCAGTTCTCAGTTGACCAAGCTATTCCTGTATCCCTGGCCCCAGGGCACTTGATGACAAAAATCATTTTGCCTTAAATGTGAGCATAAATATGCTTCTCCATCCCCCCAAGTCAGTTCCTCTTGTGCCAGAATCAGTTCAGCTGCTTCTCTCTCAATCCTCCTTGATTTGGGAGCATCCTTCTGATATTTTAGCAATCCCACTTGTTGTCTAAGGTTTGATCCATCACCATGAAGAGAACAAAACTCTCCTTGTTGGCTTCATTGAGTCTGATGACTCCATAATGTCAGTCAAAACCAGATGAATGTTGCACCCATTTGGTCCAGGGCTGGTTTCAATTTATAAACATCACCCTCATACAAATGGTGCCAGCATTGACTGGGTAGCAGAGTGATCTCTCATAGTTGAAATTAGAAAGACGTTTTATGAGCGGAGGGATTTTAAAGGAGCTATTAGAATTAATGTCAGTGGAAGCGGGATGAAGCTAGTTTTGATCAATTTTTAGATCTGTTCCTGTGTAGATAATAAGGGCAGGGGAATGAAATATCTTTATTTTTGAAAATAACTTTAAAAGTGCTGTTTTCCCTTTGTGTCTATCCTTTATCCTGAGACTGACACAATGGCTGCAAGAGATTAGAAGAGACTAGCTAGAGGCACCTCCTTCTCACCTCCACATCCAGCACTGGCACTGAGGGCTTCTACACTGAGCCATGCTCTTCAGGGGTGATTGTTTCTTTTCAGAACAATGTCAACTACAAATCAGTTCCTAAAACCAATTTAGTGAAATTGGTGCAATATTTATATTAGAAATCTTTAGAGTGAAATGTACTTGAAGACTTGAAATTCAAGGGTCTATTTTGTCTGTTGATTGTTGGTTTTACCAATTCTTTTAGTTTTTTTTCAAATGGAGTTTCTCTTCTTCCACTGGGATGCTTTCATGTTTTGGGACCCTCATGAAATACCAAGCACCTGCTGGGGAGAAAGACACAAGCACTGAGTTAAACCAGGTTATAATTCAAGTGGCATGCAGGTTGAAGAATCAGTAAGCTGAAAAATTTTTACCTTTGAGTGCAGCTGGATTATTTTCCTTTGCTTGCCATAGACACCCTACCTGGGTCTGAAAGGGGCTATTTGAGAAGGCCACAAGGGATCCAGGTTTCACAGAGAGCCTGTATGTTGGTGTTTCCATTTTACATTTGTCACTCTACTATTCTAATGCTCTGTAGGCTTACATGTTGTGTTTTCTAATTGTCAACTCTTAAGTGGCAGAAACTCAGTCTTGTGGTTATTCTGCTTCACAAATAGTTCCATCACATTTGGAAAGTAAATGCAGGTGGATAGAAACTTATTGGAAACAGACATCTGAGTCCAGGTTGTAGTCTGCACAGATGCTCTCCCTCCCTCATGCACATATGTAAATCTAATGGGTGGATGTTGTCTGCTTCCCCTGTCTGCTCTTTCCTTGTAGGGAAGCTGCTGTTCTGCTTCCTGAAGCTGCGAGGTGGTAGCAGGGAAGCGACCAGTCCTTACTAGTCCTGGTTCTTATTCTCTTCATGAAAGCCCCAGTTACTGGATATGTTGGAGATAAGATAGGAGCCTTGACAGGTCTTTGACGTGACCCAGGATATCAGTTAAAAAACAAACAAAGCTCTGCTAATGCAGCACAGATATTGCATGTCTGCAAGAATTAGACATTCTCACACACCCTTAAGAATGAAGTTAAATGCAGTAATCAGACAAGCCCAGCAAGAGGTGGTTTGTAACTGGGCTGAGTGCTCCCAGCCATTCCAGTTCTACAGCTCTCTGGTCAAGTGTTGTAAATCATGGCTTCAGATTCCACTTTTTACCTTTTTATGCCTCTCATGGCCTTGCAAATGACCATGCAAAGAAATGCAGCAGTGAGGTGTGGGGTTTTTTGTTGGTTTGGTTTTGTTTTTTTTCTTCTCCTTTTGGCTTATTGCTCTGATTGTGTGGGACTTCACATCATTGTGTGGACATTCACATGTGTTGCATCATCTTAGGAGGAAGGCACTGGGAAGGTCTGAAGTTGGTGCTTAAAAACTGACTGCTTAAAAACATTTTGGCAAATGCCAGAAACCTGGCGGCCAAATGTAAGACTAAATAGAACTTTGAACCATGGGCTTTGAAACCTCATCAATATATGAGAAAAATCCGTGAGTCTAAGTATTGTTAAACTCTGCCTGTGTGAACACAATGAGCTGGATTCATCATTCACCCTGTTACTTGTCTGGTCCTTCTGCAGCTAGGAAACCATCAAAAACATCTAGCCAGGTGCCTCCATACTCAACTGAGCTGCTCTTCCTGTGTTCCCAGGGACGTCTGCTGGCTGCCTTGAGGCAGTTGTTTGCTATTCTCATTTGTATTTAAGCACCAGGATTTGGCAAAGAAAGAGATATGGATTTCATACTGGTTAATTCTCTACCAGGAGGAAGGTCTGTGCACGTATAGGATGCAGTAGTGGTGGGGTTTTCTAAACTATATAGGACCCATCTTGAATCTTGTAGCATGACTGGATTCAGAGGTAGAAATGAATTTTTCTTGCACACAGAACAGATTTGAAGGGGTATGGCTAAAAAGAGAAGCACCATTAATCCAGCGTTAATCCTATTTCATTGCTCTTCAGAGCAATAAAAATCCACAAAATAAAACCATGAAGGAAGGAAAACTCTCCTATCCCTTTTTTATTTTTATTTTTCCCTCTCTTCATATGTTTGATTAGACTGTAAATTAACTTTCAAATTGTGATGCAAACTGGAATTGCTGTGTCCTGCTTAAATTGCCTGTGTGGTGGCTTCTCACAGATGAGGACTTGTGAACACAGGCTGTCCAGTTTGTTCCCACCCAGCATACTGTAACTCTGCTTTGCTTCCAAAACTTAGCTACGTGCTCCATTTGTCCATGAGACTTGGGAGTCATTTTGGCTTTTTCTCAGTTACGTTTCACTCATTGGTAATGGAAACATGAGCAGAGTAAAGAGATGTCTGTGAAACCATATCTGTTTCATGAAAAAGCCAGACTCCTCACACCTGCCTTCAGCCTGCGTCAGCCCCCATGCTTGGGACTTCTCTAAGGCACCCTGCCATGGCTGCAACCACCTTGTGAGAAGCTTTCCTGTTTGGGGCTGCTTGGCTCTGATGTTTCTTCCAAGCTTCATCTATGTTTCTCAGCTCAGGCCTCAAAATCCTGGAGCTAGAACACCTCCAGACTAGGGTTGAAAATAGCTCTTCCTTGGCCCTGCCCTGGCTGAGTTGTGGTCCCTTGGAGGCCGTTGTGCTGAAAGGTGACATCATTTCATGGCACTTGTGGTGGACTCACCATAGGCTTGAAGCTGAGGGTCTGACTTCATCTCTGTGGGAATTTCCCAGGTCTCACAGTGCTTTTCAGGGCCTTTTGGATGCTGGTGAGCTGGGCAAGGAGCCCATGCTGCACTCACTGGATCCAGAGTCAAATATGATCCAAGCTGAGTGAAGGCACAGGTCATGTGGGCAGGAGGAGGGCTTATATTCCCCATGCTTATTCCTGGGGTGTTTTACTCTACCTGCTGCCACATTGGCTTGTATATAGGGCAGGAATTGATGCTGGGGGCTCTCACCCTAGGGAAGCCTGGCTACTAGTGCCAGTGTTTTGTGGGGTGGAAGGAGGTACCTAAAATCAATGACACACTCTGGAAGGTGGGCAGCTTTGCTGCTTTGGCCTTGTGGGTACCAGAAGTGCTGTCTTTAGAATTATAGAAAGTTTTGGGTTGGAAGAGACTTTTAAAGGTCATCTAGTCCAACCATACTGATGTGAGCAGGGACATCTTTAACTAGATGAGGTTGCTCAGAGCCCTGTCCAGCCTGACCTGGAATGTTTCCAGGGATGGATCTTCTACCATTTCCCTGGACAACCTGGCTGTTAAAGCTCCAACTCTGGGCCAGGGCCAGCACTGATTTGTGCTCATCAGAATATCTTGACATTAAAATGATTATGCAGACAATAAACTGGTGCAGGGCACCTTCACCAGTAGTTTAGGGCACAGATGTATGTTGACTTTGTGGAGGACTGCTGCAGTTTGAGCTATTTTAATGTGAGCGCCACCAGCTAAATGAACCTCCTGAAATTGCCACAAGCTTTGCTAGAGTTGGGCTGACTTTGCATGGAAGTGGACCGAGGGAGAGTTCATAAGCTGAGCTGTGCTGGTAGAAGTTTCCAGCTCACAGGCAGTGATAGCATCTGAACATTGGGGAAAAGGAGTGTCTTTTCCAACTCAATCATGATTCACTGGAGGACAAAACCCCAACACTTTAATACAAGACTTTGAAGAAGTTGACATTCTGCAGGATAAAACAGGCTGTCATGATGATATCTGCATACAAATTGCACCATAGTGTTGCTTTTTGCATTCATAAAACTTTCTTAATAGCTGCTATTTACTGTAATTATTTATTAAAGGTTAACAGCACCCTCTCTTATGTGTGCAGGGATATTTATAGTCTCTGCTTTTCAATCTTGTCTTTGCCAATAGCCTCTGTATTTGTGGATGTTCTCATCTTGGTCTCATCAGACTGCTCTTTCCAGGCACTTATCTTCCACTCCAGCTCATGTGGCTGTAGAAAACAAAACACTAGCCTCTAAAAAGGCAATTGAAAAATCAGTCACATGAGAATAAACTTTAATTCTTTACCTCTGGGGTTTGTGCCAGCTGGAATTGGATATTTTCCATTGAAAACAAGACATTCAATGGTGAAATCATGCCCAATGACATTTGAGTGAATGCTTTTTGTAGCAGGAAATCATCTCCCCTCATCACTTTGTGAAGTCAGTAAAGGGACGGCAATAACTTCAGTTTGCAATAAATTTTCTGCTCTATGGTAGGTAAAATGGAAGTTTTCCAGAGCTAGAATTAAACAATAATTAGCAACTGATAAAATCCCCCTGACACTCTGCACCTTCTTTCATTCGGCATGAATATTAAGAGCTGCTTATCAAGCTCAGTTCGTGATTAATATTCTTCAGTTTGCAGAGGCCCACTTCTTGTTTCTCTATAGAAGGATTTATTTTAAAATACATAGTAGACTAAAAGAAGAATGGATATGTTAAATGAAAAATTGGACATTCTTAGTGGCTCGAACACCCAGTGATTGTGTAGTGAACTTTGTAATTTGTACTTGAATTATTATTTATTGTTAAGGACTTTTTGTGACAGATTTTTAAGGTGAAGTATTTGAGAAGCAGCTGCATTTTTATTCCATCGTCATAAACGTGGCAGATACATAAAGCAGATCTTTTTACTTTAAGTAATTAATTATTGTAGTAATCTGTAGTTTGCAGTCAAGATTAAAGTTTAGTTTTGTGCTTGAATGGACTGTAGGAAAACGCTGTATTTACCTGGAAAAGCTTGCTCCAAGATATATAAGATACTTTGATTTTTATCTTATTTTGTCAAGAGGCAGTGTGCTGAGGACCTGGGACTCTCCTGAGGGCAGGACCAGCTGTTTGCTGGAGTGGTGCCTCTCCTGGTTTTGGGGAGCTGTTGGATGCCACAGAAAGCCTTCCCTTAGCACTTCAGGCAGCTCATTAGAGTGATGCTGAGCCTGCGGGTGATTGAGTGTGGGATGGCTCTCCATATTTATCTGAGATTTTTTGCTGCCTCCTTGTCCCATTGCATTTGCGTGACCTCAGGCTCCCCCAGGACTGCTTTTCTCATTCTCCTCTGGGATATCATTGATCACTTTCATAGCAATTTGTTTAAAGATCTGAGGGGGGGGGGGGGGAAAGACCAGGTAAGCTGATGTAATGTTTGCTGCTCGTGAAAAGGTTATGGATCCAGCTAAGGCAGCAGAAGTGAATAATCACCAAACTCTTATCACCAAGGGAGAGAAATATGATATTTAAGGCTTTTGAAACCTCTAGACCTTGCTTTTGAGATCTGTCATTTGACAGAAATTTTTCAAGCTGTTTTTCCCCATTATTATAAATGGTGGATATAGAGAAGCAATCTGGTTTGCACAAACAAGCAAAGAAAATCAATAGCCATTTCAGATTTTGCACCTGTGTCCTATCAAGCAGATTTTGAGCCCATTAGTTTCTTCCTTCATGGATTCCTGGGTTCTGATTAAAGGCTTTTCTTGCTCCTGCTATGATCTTCCCATGAAACAGAAGTCAGTGCATCTGCATGCTGCCCAATTCATCACTTGCTGAGCTTGAAGAGGCCTAAGGCTCAAAAAGGTTTAAGTGGTGGCTTAAATGTGTAGCAGAGTCATGGCTTGGCTGAAGTCAGTGGCAGCTTCATTCCTACAGAGGCTGGATTTCAGTGCTGGGGCTGTATCTACACCATGCAGTGGGGTCCTGCCCCTACACCTGTTCCCTGCGCCAAACACGGCCAACCTCTTCCCCAGAATATCCCTTCGCACCCAGATCCCCACCCTCTTGTGTGTGGGAGAATGTTGTGCTACTTACTGCACCACTGAGCAATGCTGAACTCTTCAGGCAGGGCTAACTCCTATCTGGACTAGATCTCCATTAAGCAGACTTGCAAGCTGTTAAAAATTTTGAAGACACAGTTTTTGTGGGTTCTGAAGAGTAGCATGGGGAAGCCTGAAGAGCCCTGAAATTCAAAAAACCTGGATGTCTGAGACGTATGTGGTTTGTTTCCAGCTTCTAGAGAAAAGCTGCATAATAAAAGAAATTATAATCTTTATTTGCATGTACAATATGCTTCTCCTATCCCTGTCTCATCCTCTTTGTGAGAACTCGGGGCCGGAATTACAGTATCTGAAGTTGCTTTTGGATCCCAGTCAGCTCCCGTCTGTCATGATCTGTTTTTAATCTAATGGGTTTTCCATCTGAAAGTAGCTGTTGGATAGAGAAGGAGTAGAAATATTTGTGTTGTGATTTAGCTCAGAGTGGAGCTACAAACAATTTTTTTTTTTTTTTTTTCTCACAACAAACACATGGAAAAATATCCTTCAGTGTAGTGGGGCTGGCCTGAAAATTTGGCACAGCAGCCTCCTTTCCAGGCTCTGACTCCTCTGGCTTGTTTGCAGGGGTAGGATCTTTAAAGGGGACCTGAAATATTCATGTTACACAGTTATCTCCACTACATGAAGCAGGTCAGTGCCAGTGTCACCCTTGTGTATATGAGTAATGCAGGAGGGAGGTTGGGTGGCTTTATTTTCCAGGAGAAATATGAGATGCAGCAGAGGAATAATCTGGGTTATCTGAGAGTCATGCTCTCACCCCTGGGCTGTCTTTCTTTTGCCAGCCTCAACGGTCTCTGCTTTGGTGGGAGCAGCAGATAGGTTTGATAGGATAATGGAGTCAATTTAAGGTTTAGTCCTTACCCTCAGTGCTGTATGAAAGGCCCCAGATCTCCTTAATAGCCTTTGCTCAGCATGTCCACTTATCAAATACCGTGCAACTGGGCTGCAGGAGATGAGAAACAAGCTGTCTTGGTGACTCAATGTGGTCATAACAAGCAGAGAGGAAAGTGAAGCTGCAGGACCTCCATGGTTTCCAGGACATCAAACGCCACCTCTCTACTGCCTGGAGAGAATAAGAAGGGAAAAATCCCTCGGCAGTCCTTGGAAAAGCATTGTTAAAACCATTCTTCAACATCCCTCCAGGGGTTTTCATGCAATACCTTTCATCTTTAAAAGCGTAGAAGCAATTACCCTGCATCAGCACCCTGGGGGAGATGGAGAAGAGGGTGACACATATCCACTCCCCCATTGCCGGAGACAGAGAGCTTCAGTTCTGTATCTGTGGCAAAAGGGAGAGCTCCTGCTGCACTTCTGGGGCTGGGGGAGGAGGGATGTTTTCCTGTTTCCTCTGACAGATCCTTATCTCACTCCATATGTGAAAACTGGAAATTATTTTAAAGACCCAAGAGCTGGCCTAGCTGTGATTTCCATTACATTGCCATTGCGTAGTCACCTGCAGTGGTCACCCTTGATGGCTTTATCCTGTGTTTGCTGAAGTCTTGTTGTGTATCTGTCATCAAGGCAGCAGGATCAGCATTTGGTCTGAAGGCAGGTGTACAAAAAAAGCAGAATCAGGCTCATTTTTTTCCCTTCCATTTTTTTGTTTTGAGGTGCTAAGATCAAAAGGAAACATAGTGTGATATATATATGTGTGTGTGTGTGTGTGCATGCACATGTGATTAATTTGTTTTCATAGCACCCAGCCAAACAGTGTTTCTGTAAGATTATTGTTTTGGGGCTGGATTAGGGCTGGACAAGGGAAATCCTGGGCTGGCATTGCCGTTTCCACCAATGTAAGAAAACAGTGTCACTCTCACTGACCTGCCTTACTTTACCTTTGAATCAGTCTGATGAGTGCCAACAGTGCTGAGTGGCATGATGTGACTCAGCAAGGGCTGTGAGCTGATGTCGTGTACATAGTAGCTGTTACAGCATTTCATGGCTGTAATCCCACAACACCCCTGGAGCTGAGTTTCCTGTGAGTTTCCTTGTTGAACTAGAGCCATGTCTTGCCTGGGAAGGTCCATGGTCACATGTCCATGTAAAAGGAAAAGCTGGAGCATGGTGTTGAAGATCAGCAACCCATGATGGGCTGTTGTTTTAGGGGTGGAATGGGTCTCCCAGGCATGCCTGCAACAGACACTGGGACCCTCTAGACAGGCTGAGTAGGGGGCAGGCTGTGCTACCATGGACCAGAAAATGTGCCATTGGTCAGTTAAAGCTGTAATCCCAGGGAGAGCAAAATCAGTAGGAGCTGTTGATGAGACAGGTAGGAGAACACTGGGTACTCTCCCGAGACCTCTGCTAAAAGCTGCAACAGGGTAACAGCTTTAATTTAGGCTGGTCCTGCACCCAGCCCTATGTTCTTCAGAGTGAGCAGGAGCAGCCAGTGAGATGTGGCATTAACCTATGGTGACTGTTCAGCCTTTGGACACATCCTGTGCTTCATGGCCTGCACTGACTTATGTTTTGTTTTTCCTGACTAGGTCTATATCATCAATGTAACATGGTCTGACCTGACTACCCAGATCATCTACCGGAGATACAGCAAATTCTTTGACCTGCAGGTAAATTTGTCTTCTCTAACATAAAGTACTATTTCTACTCATGCTTCTAGCTGTGTTTCCGACTGGGTTCATAGTGCCTTTAAATAAGGCTTTGTGCTTGTTTGGTCTGTTACATGTCATGATCTTGAAACTTTTCAGACTCCGTCCTTGTAGGGTATAAGATAAGTGGGTGGTATGCTCAGAGTGCGTAACTTGCACTGTAAAGACACTTAAAGCTGACATTTTCATGAATGGTCCCTATTGAAGAAGGGATCTAATTTCAAATACTTCAGATGCACTTAGAACAGAAAAAGAGCTACATTTTGAGCCCCCAGAAACTACTTGCCCAAATTACTGAAAACAACAGAGCTTTTGCACACTCCCACAGCAGTTCAGTAATGGAGATGGCAGTGGAAACCTTACAGACACTCCTACTCATCATCTACCCAGCCAGATGGTGTCCTGGCTCCTGCTGTTTTGTACTGCTCCTTTGCTGTATTCTGTGTCTGTATATTTAGATTTCATTGACAGCTTTCTTGCTGGATAGCTGCTGACTGACGTCTGAAGCTGGGAAACAGGAAAGGTCCAAATTACAAAGTTTTAGTGTGGGCATCAGCTACTTTGTTTCTGGTGCGGCTCCCAGGCACCTGCACAAGTAGGGAGAGCTTTCTGTTTAATGGGTAAAAATAAATGCTGTGGTTTGACAAGACTCCTGAACTTTGTGGGAAATGTCAGTTTTGGGTTGGATCTTGTATTTGGAGCTGGACTGTGATTAGAATATGGAGTCCTCACAGCCAATATTAAGGAAGTACACAGCTGACTGAGATGTGTCCTGGGAAATAATATTTTGCCTTTTTGTCTTAAATTAAGAAAAGAAAGGTTCCTCCCTTGGGTACCTGATCTATCTTGAAGAGTCCTAGTTTCATCATTGCTCTCCTTTGTGTCATTTTTGGTACAAGGACATCTGAAGTCTCTAACTTGTTTTGAAAGTTGTATTGATTATGGCCTCTCAGCTTTTCTGGTGGAAAAACAGCACCATTTCTATGGCCAGTCTGATTTCTGTGTTTGCTGTGTGGCTTGAGGACAAAAGAGGGATTCTCTAGTGATCCTGTCCCTTCTACTGGGCTGAAGTGCTAGATCTCCCAGCCCCACCGCTGTGAAGAGTATGCCAGGGACTTCTTTGTGTCTTATGTACCTGCTAAAGATGCACAGCTCTGTAATCACAAACATTTGTCTTCAGCATGTGGACTGTGGCCAAAACTCTTTCTTTTTCTTTTCGTCCCAGTTCTGTTTTCATGTATATGTTCTTCTGGGTCTCCTGGCCTTTCCTGGTAGGTTTGAAAAGTTCCCATCAAGCGTGGAGTTATCAATGGGGTTAGTGTGTTGGTCAGGAAATGATGTCTCAATCAGGGAGCAAGTCCTGAAAGGTCCCATTGATAAGTGCAAGGGGGCCTCACGCCAGTGGAAAACTCACTTACACAACGCTTCTCCCCCCACGAGAAAATACGACAAAAAAGTAACAAAATTCCCTTCCTTAACCCTTTTCCCTCCCAGGGATCTCTGTGAAGGCCACCACTGCATGAGCAGTGACAGCCCTCTGCAGTAGCCTCTTTACCTCTTGCAGTGTACAGCGCACAGTTACTGAAACTGAGGACATCACCTGGGGTTTCCATGGGCTTGTCACATCTCTATAAGCGTGTCACTGTGGCAATCTATGCCTCAGTTTCCCAGCTGTAAGATGGGAACAAGGCTCTGTGTGCTCAGGCTGCCATAAAGGTGCTATTAGAATCCCAGAGGTGATGGGTGAGGCATGGAAAATATGCGTTATGTCTTGAATTGCAACTTGTATTTACCACTCTTAACAAAGCCTGCAAAGGGAGTTGGAAAAGTAAATGAAAGGTTAGGGCACTTTGGGAAATCCTTGCATTTTGAGAAACCTATGGCTTGATGTGCAGTGCTTCTTGCTCAACAGCAAATTTGCCCTATATAAGGGGATGACCAGGGCTTTCCAGATTTTTAGTGGAAGATTGAACTTCTAACCTGGCACTGGACAGACCTGGTTTTTGTGACCTGATAGTGTCCATGGTAATGTGGCTTTAGCATAGTCAATCTACTTTGGTAATATCCCGGTTTATCCCCATGTGGCCTTTCCAGCAGAAAAATGAAGAAAACGCTCAGTGAGTAATGCTTGGCTGATTCACAGGCACCACTCGTGTCCAAAACAGCTGGAATCTACAGGTTCCTGCCAACTCCACTTGTCTCACCGTGTCCACGACAGAGCTGCACTTCAGGTTTTCCTAAGCCTGCATGTGTCTTATTTGCTTTTGACTGGAAGTGAAGGAACAAAGGCTGATTTGTAATAACTTAATCAGGGCTGCAATGCCTGGTGCTGACAGTGACACTGGATAGGACCCATGGGGAAATGCAGGGGGCTGCCCAGGGGCAAGGAAGGAGGAGTACAGATAATTAATTTCACTGCTGCAATTTTATGTTTCTTTAAAAGACAGTCCACTGTTCCCCAAATGGCTATCTCTGGGAAGTAGCTCAGTGGTTTTGAGAGCTCTTGCATTATTAGATACTGAGTCTTTTGAAACACTTCCTAGCAAATCCTCTTAGGCACTGTAGACAGTAAGAGACTGCACTGTCCCAAGAACCCAAATCCCAAAGTGTTTGGTTTTGCTATTTCAGCCACACATACACTTGAACTGGGAGTCAGGTTGTTTTCAAGATGAGTAATAGGGCAATGAGACTGAACGTACAGTGGGGTTTGGAAACTGAAGCTTGCCCCAGAAAGGTGTGAGAAGTACAGCAAACAGAACACAATGCAACAAGCCAAGTGTCAGCTCTGTGCTGCTTCAGTGAGGGCTAGAGATCTATAAACAGGGTCTTATATTAAATTGGGGTGTTTCTGCATCAGTTAATTGTGCAACTAAGTCACATCTGCTGCTGAGCGTGGGTCAAATGAGAACCAAATGTTTTGGTCAGCTGAGAACATGTGGGTGCCAATGTTTTAGTAAATAGGATTGAAACTATTGAATTAACTCTGCATAGATGAAAGTGCTACCCTAAATTGCTTGTCAAGTCCAATTATCTGTTGTTTTTCACCCTGGGAAGTCATTTGCACCTGAGCACCGTGTGGGGTCAAAGCCACCTCCTAATGTAATATTTTTAAGTGCTGCTTTCTTGTCCACTTGGCCACAATGCGGAACAGGAGAGCATGAGGTGCCCAATCACTGGAAGAGGGATGGGAACATTACCTGTAGTTAGTGCTGACACTCACGACAGGCTGGTGGCTCACTGAGGCACGTTCCCTGGATGCAGTGTGAGGTCTCCCATCATCACTGATGGATTTGCTGGTGGTAGTAGCAGAATCCTGTCCTGAGGGGGGTAGTTCAGCAACACTCCTGTTGTCCCCAGAGGAACTGAGAAAGGACACTTTTATTGGGATAGCAGGGATAGCTCCTGGCATTGCTACTGCAGTAAGAGACAGCTGCAGATATAAGACCTGTATTTTTCTTGCTGGAAAGTGCTTTTGGAGCCTGTTAGCAGGATGGTGATTTGCAGTTGAGTGTGTGCAGAGATAATCACACAAAGCATAAGGAAAAGTTTGGGGCTTCAACCAGCTCACCCTCCCAGTGGCCATGATGGTCTGTAAAGTAGCAACAAAGCTTGCAGCTGGCAAGTATGAAAGATGTTTCTTTACCCACTCTCTGTATCATCCTTCCAGTTGCTCAAGTACTACCTTGGGCTTTTTGTAGATACTATGACCCCAGTTGGGTACTTCACCTTGAAAGTGAGAAACCCTCTCCTCAGCAAAATGAGCAGGGAAAATGTGGCCAAGCTTCAGTGTCTGGTGTCTTAGTTTGAATGGCCATAAGCTCATTGGCATTTTATCCAGCAAGTCCAAATGTTCTGGTCTGGTTTCATGTCTGTGTTACTCAGTGCCTGGAGCCAGAGTGGACCAGAGCCTCGTCAGAGGGACCAAACCCTGTATTCAGATACTGGCCTCTCTTCATTGCTCCTGTGAGGGTGGCTGGGTCTCCATGTGCAGATCCTCTATCACAATAGCAAAAAATGCAGCTTTCTCCAAGGCAAAATACAGAGGCTGGCTTTAGCGACGTGCCATAATACCACGTTGTGTTTCTGGTGGTGTGAGTGGTAAACGATGGCCCTGCTGGAGCCACGACAGGAATGTTAGGTAGGCAGATCACTGTCTCTCCACACAATGACCCACACAGACATTCTGGCTGCAAGAAGACATCTGAAATGTCACAATTCTGAGAAGGCAAATAAACAAGGCTCTGTTCAACCATTCGCTTTGTGTATCAGCAAGAAATTATCTGCCTGATGCGGTCTGCTGATCTAAGCATGTTTTTCTTCAAAGTGGCACAGAACTCACTAGCAGCCAATTAGAACATTAAAAAAATAAAGAATATCAAGAATTTTATTAGGGAGTGGAAAGAAATGTAAGTTGTTTCCAGGATGACAATAAAACACCAAGAGCTTCATTTGTTATTGCTAGGGTCATCCTGATTGTTTATAGTGCTATAATGGAGTAACTGAGCATTGAAGAGGACATTAAACAAAAATGGTACTATAAAAAACAGTAATTGCAGGCTGTATCTCTGCTTTTCATGCTCGGACTAGAGTTCATCTGAATGCTGCTGCTGTTGATCATTCTTCCATTATGTGCTCTTCTGTCCAAACATCCCTTTCTTGGTAACCCCAGGCTGTGTCAAATACTGTAACGTCCACTCTCATTTCCAGTTAGGTGGTTTTAACTGTGCCACATGCCTGAGCACCCTGTATGACACTGTGTCACTATGATATGGAACAGGACCTGGTGGCTTTGGAGTGCAGGCTTCTGGGGGCAGAGCAAAGGGGGAATTGGCACAGGGTGCTTGCAGGATAGATGCCTAATGTGATTCTGAAGGAATTGTGTATATTCACTCCATTAGTTAATTTGGTCAACTGCCCAAGTAATGACCTACAGCCCTAAATCCTGGTGCAGTCTAACTTGGTAATGACTGTTTTTGTAGGACCTATGATATTTTGTGTTGTAATGTTCATGCTTTTAGCTCTGTGGGAGTGGTGAATGGACAAGCTCAAGCATGCAGTAAATTTATCAGTGATGAAGTGTATAGGTAAGAATGAAATGGGACAGGCATGCTCTTGCACTTCCAAAGCTAACTCCTAACCTTTAACCCACCAGGCCTTTTTAGCAGGATGAGTAGTCACCACCTGGTCTTCTCAGCCATCTGCAGAAGCAGGGTCACTCTGCAGTGTGTGCTGCTCTCTTACATAGGTGCTACCCTGTGCAACGCTCCTGGCCCTGGGAGAAGGGAAGAAGGGCTGTTGGTGTGGCTCCGTGCATGATGCAGCTTGCCTCTCTTGCAGCGTGGGAGGTTTGCATTAAGTAGATTCCCAGCCTCTGACAAGCTTAGGGAATGTTTCTGTTGGGTTGCATGTGTGCGTCTGAGGATGTGTACGGAAACAGGCACAAAAACTGGAGAAGGTGAGGAGGGACAGTATGGCAGAGGGTTGTAGCATCAAACTGTGGTGCAAGTACACAGTGAAGCATAAGGCGGAGAAAAGGAAGATTTTACTTATGGGCGTTGCTTCTGCTGAGCTTTGTTGACAGCAGTGGATCTGAGCTCTGCAGTCAGAGCACATGCCTTCCTCAGCTCTGGGCTGTCTTAGCCTTGTCCAGGATGAGCAGAGTTGCAAGGATCAGATTTGTCCTGCTCCTGTTCCCTTGGTATGAGATGCTGATCTCAGCATCCAGACCCTGATGTAGACTTTGAGAGCTGCTGTGAAACCCTCCTCCAGACCAGGGGCCTGGCTCCATATCTGATCTGTGAGGTTCAGACCCAGGACATGGCTTCAGGTCCATCTCTCATAGTCACAGGACTGTGGGGATGGAGTTATTCCAGCAGTTAGGATGTAGGGTTTGGTTTGAAAAAGGCTTCCTTAAGAGTAGGACTGAAACTGAAACAAGCCTGGGAAAACGCAGAGGAAATCTGAACGTGGCTCTGTCAACATGTCTGTTCCCAAAGGTCAGTGCTGGCCCCTTGGGGAGAAATGGCACGTCCTTTCTTTAGAGTAAACACGGGCCAGTTGTCCACTGCTGCTATCCCAGCTAGTGTGTGAAGAAGTCAGCAGGGGCAAGGTTTGCAGGTGATACACAAAATCAAATTTCCAGGAGGAGCCCTTGGCCACTGGCTGTGAGGGCTGACTGTGCCTCCTGTGTTTTGGCAGCTCTGCTGGAGCTCCCAGTACAGATGTGTTTGCAAGACTTGGATTTTGGTAGCAGAGACCCCCTGGTGCCTGCCCTGAGAAAAAAGCCCAATGGCAAAGCTGGCAGTGACAGGGCTTTCTGAGGAAATTGAGATACCCTAAAAAAAACAACAATAAAACAAGCAAACAAAACAAACAACCAACCAGACACAAAACACCAGAATAGCCAATCTGGTTATTGAGCTTGGAATGATTGTCTCAGCTGATTTAAAGGCTATTTAAATACATTTTTCCTTTAGCACTCAGTGCCTTACCATACCATCTGGCTCGGGGCAGTATATTTGTCTTCAGTGAATAAATTGAATTGTTTGTAATTCTTATTTCCATCATTACTTAAATGTTTGCTTGGCAAAACAATCCTTTCAGCTTCCAGTATTTGTTTCTAAAAAGACTTTACACGTCAGACAAAGATGAGGATCATGATGGGGAAATGGCAACATGACTGCCAAGCTACAATAGAGGCCACATTCACTGAACATGGCAAATAGCCTGCAGTTGAGAAAGGGACCCAGTCTCCAGGAGCTTTCACCTTCATACTTCTGCACTTGTGTGCTCTTGAGACATAACTCTGCCAGGTGAATATTGCTTGTACACCACAGCATAGGAATCTTCTGCATGGTGGCTACAGGGTGATGCTGCTTGGCACCAATTTAATATATTTGCCATCCTGCAACATATGCAGGTCTGGCCAGGACACAGGATGAGCTTAAAAAGGGATGTGATGGCTTAGCCAGCTCTTCAGAGTGTGTTGGCAACAAGGTGAGAGTAGGGGTGATACTCATACTACCCTGTCTCGATGGTATGAAGATTCAGTTGAGATACTCCACTGTAGAGATAGTGAATTGATTTAGCTATCAAAGGATTAAGGGGGTTATTTTCTCTGAGGGCTGCCATGGGTCAGAGATGAGTCTCCTGATGGTGCCCCCTAGTACCTTTTTCATCGCTCACCTGAGCATAAATGGCATTGCAATATCAGGAACATTTACAGGACTCTTGGATCTTCAGGACAAGGTGGCAGTGAGGTTTTGGGGCTGTGGTGGTGTGATTGTCCTGACCCCACTGTGGGACAAGAATCTCTGGAGCTGATTTTCTGAGGCTTGTGCCTTCCTCCATTCCCTTGCTGCACAGAACTAGGGTCCTGGATCCCACCCATCAGTGGCTGTCATGGGGTCAGTGCACCAAGTGGGTGGTGGTATTCTCCTGGAAGTCAACAAGTCCGTCCTTCCCAGGTGTTCATGTTCTCTGTGTGGAATCAGTAGCTTCAAAATATTTCATCACACCTTCAAGAAGCTTTCACATAATCACATGCAGATTAAATGCTAATTTACTTCTAAGGTCTTGCAGGAGCATGACCTCAAATGGCAGCGTGCTCTGAAGATAAGTTTTTCCCTCCATCTTTGTGATCTCATGTGCTGTGACAGTCTGACCTGTTCCAGATGGGCTGCACAATCAGTGATCTACTCTGCTGAAGGGAATTCACTGTCTCTGCTTATTTCCTCCCTTTTATAGCCTCTGAGCAGAAGTTCAACACTTGCAGGTCTTTGTTATAGTGTTCTATTTGTAGCTCATCTTTAGGCAGGCTCCTGAGCCTAAAGGTGAAACAAAGTTTAAGCTACAGGCTCTATATGTAGTTAGACAAATTACTAGTTTTTTGCTTGTTTGGGGGGTTTTGTGGGTTGGTTTTTTGTTTGGTTTTTTTTTTTTTCAGAAGATTTGGATCATCACAAAGAGATTGATGACTTCTTTAGTGTGGCCTTTTAAATACACATGGTCTCCTACTGCTATTCCTGCACCTTCTGAGAAGGCATCTTCTATCATCACTCTAGGGACAGTGTGTATGTGTGCACACAGACATGTCCCTCATCCCTGCTGGATTAAATTGTTCGACTGTGTGCATTTGGCCAGCAGATGAATTTTATTTGTCAAGAGAAGATCCTCTGCCCTTGTGGGTTTTTGGTCTGCTACTTCCCCAAAGTGCTGTGCAACTGCAGAGTGCATCAGCTGGATGGCACGTGATCCAAGGTGGGCAGTGCTTTGGCAATTGGTGCCTCTGACAGTTCTAAAGTTTGGGGTTTGCTCTGCATGGTTTCACAAGGCCTGGATCCCACACTGAGTGCACTGTTAATCCCATCAGACAGCATGAAGTCCACCTGGGAGGTGTGTGATTGTGCTAGGATGGTGATGACTGCAAGCTCTGCTTCATGGAGCTTGGGGGGTTCAGAGGGGAGTGTGAAGTTACAAAGTGTCTCTGATTTCAGGTGCAGAGTGAGAGCTCATAAAGCAGAGTTCCCCTGGGAGACCTGATCTCCAAAATAATGGTTATGGGAAGTGTCCTGGTTATGAGCCCACAGCAAGCTCTCTGAGCAGCTGGACCAGAGCTTCTCATGGCTGCAGAGTTACAGGTACACTCAGGGAAATCTTAGGAATTAAATGAGTGGTAGAGCTCAGCAGTGATGAACTCTCACTGTTTATTAAGAGCCCAATGGGGTTTTCTGGAGAGTGTGAGAACTTTGAATACGAGAGAGAAGCCTTCATTGAAGGCTCTTGACTTAAAGCTGTGTAAACTTTGGGAAAGTTCATCTGTCATGAACTGTTCCTTGTTCGGTTTGTCTCTCTGTTTCTGATGGCTGTAAAGTGATGCCACATTACCAGATGATCACATATTCCTGGCATGGTATTTTTAGAATGAGACAAAGACGGAAAAAGTCTTTGTGGAGAGAGTTTGTTTGGAACCCATAAACAAATGGCTTTACTTGCTTTTTTTGTATGAATGTGGTTTTTATTAATTACCTAGAGGGTGGTTTAACTCGAGCAGGTTTGTCCAACCCAAGAATCTCAAGTGAGTGCTGCAGAACTGTAATGGAGAGCAGATTTCCCAGTGGATGAATTCACATCATCTGGACTGGGGACCTGATTTAGAAAGGATTAAAGCCCCTCTGCTGGGGAACAGGAAGGTTAGCTTACATCCCACTGTCAGATAATCTGTATCCACCATTTGAACTACACAAGCTTGTTAGCTACAAAGATCCTTCAAGGAGTACCTGAAGAGCATCAAACTTCACTTATGGGCCTGTAACAAAGCAGTGAAAGTAGTCAAAATGGCTATTTGATGGGAATTATTCCCTTGCTTTCTAGAGGCATGGTTTGTGTAATTTATTCTTGCTAGTACCTAGATACCATGCCCATCTGGAGGCTGTGAGGATGGTGGAGATCCTGTGATGTGGAAAGGGCTTTCTTGGATACAGCCACAGAGAGGGAAAGCAGCAAGTTCTCCCAAATGAACTAAGCTAACTACATCAGCGGAGGAGGATTTGGACCTATTTCATAACTGTTGATTTTTGTGTTAAAAATCTAAATTTGTCAAGATGCAAGAGTCCCTGTGAGGTTTTGGTGCTAGTTGAAGGCACATCTTTAGAAAACGTGCCCCAAATTGGCAAAAATTCTAAACCATGATGGAAAATTTTGGTATTGGGCACATGCCTCCTGGTTTTGTCCCCGGATGATATGTTGTACAAGGGATTATACAGAATTCTGGTAAAACTGTGCCAAAACTTTCTTTGGCAGAACATGTCAATCCTCATTGTATACCTCTGTTATCCCACCTCCATCTCCATTATTTTGGTGTTGCAAGGTCCCATCATAGCCCATTAGGTCTCCACAGCAAGATTTAAAGCTCAGCTTTGGGAGGAGCCCACTTGTTTGTTAACCTTGTTCCAGGTTTTGTTTGCTGGAACAATAAAACACAGGAGAGCAGTTCAGCTGTGGGACTGGCCCCAGCCAAAGCTATGGCTCTGGGGCTGCTCTCTCACAGGCAGTGAATTCTCCAAGTGCCCCTTTATTAGTGTATTTCCTCTTTTACCACAGATCAAGATCAGACTTTATTTTTTTCTGGAATCTCTGTGTGAAAATCAAATTCCTTGGTGGGATTTTTCCATGGCCTGCCTTTCCTGAAGTGCCCAAGCCCAGAAAGTTCAGGCATGACAATTCCACCCCCTCCACCACTTCACCATTCTCCCCTAATCATACTCAGCTTTCAATTATTTATACTGCCGGAAAGTCGCATGGAGTTCGCACCCCCAGCCCTGAAACACAATTCTGCTTTTGTTGGGGAATACAATCCTTCACTTTCATTAAGTGTGTGGAGACCAAGATGAGAAGTGCCTGTTGTGTTCGCATCCCTTGGCTTGCGATGAGAGGAGCTGGCTGTTTTTACAAACGTCCTAAATAGCCCTGCAAGGGTTACGGGGAGTTTATTTACATTATTACATTTAAGTGCAAATAGAAAATTGCCCAGCTATAATGGAAAGGTTATGCAGGGCTCTGTCAGGGCTCTATTCTCTGCCACCTCGTCCCTCTCGGCTTTCTGCTCCTACAGGCTCAGATGTGGGAAAACTGTGTCTGGAAGGAGCCATAGCTCTTAGTCCTGTTACACCAGGGTTTGCTTACAGGACAAACAAAAGCATCAACTGGCATCTCTTCTACTGTAGACTGTGTGTAGTCCTGCCTGCCATAGGAAGGGGTCCTGATTGGTCTCACCAAAGGCTTATTTATAAGCACTGGGTGCAGTTTGACTTTTTTTTTTTTCCCCCCTATAACACCTGAATAACTGACCTTTTCTGCAGAAGCATTGTACAGAGCATGAAGTTGGGAGTTTTTCTGCCTTATTCCCTTCGTACTTGCTTACAGTCACGGCATGCTTCTCCTTTTCTGCAGCCAGAGCAGTTTCACGTCTCGTGCAAATACGAGTATTCCCACTGCAGAACTGTCTTTTGCAATTTCCCCTTTCCCTCCTTCAGGGGAAGCATTGATGAGTCTCCAGTGGAGTGGTCAGGGCAACAAAACCCACAAAGGAGCCACACTGCTGAGCAGATGAGTGGTGAAGTCACGCAGGAAGCAAGAATACTGATGCTCTGGGAAATGCACAGCTTCATGCACACTTATTCCTGGGTGCCCTGTTTGAACCACACCCAGCCAAGCTGTGGGCTTTGCTCTCTGCTTTTTGCTTTCCATTTAAAAGGAGAGATCTGGTCTATACAATTGATGCAGCAAAGGGAGGACTTGAACTTTACAGCATGTCAGATCCTTCGGCACTGCCCTGCTTGCTAACTCACTCCCCACCCTTCATTGAGCATTTACCTGAACAAGTGCCCTTTACTACAGTTTTCTGAAGCTACACCATTTACTGTTGTGTTAGCATTTGCCCTTCCCTGCTTATGCCCAGGGGAAGAGTGGCAGGGTTGATGGTCGCTTGGTATGTGTGTGAGAGGAGGGTGTCCTGGGAGCACACTACAAGCATGTTTCTGACCCACAGTGTTCCCAGGTCCAAACCCTGAGAGCTTCATCCTGGGTAGGAGCCAGAGGTATGTGGCACTGGGTTGCACTGTCCAGGGCTGCAGCTTCAACAGGCCTGGTGTGAACAGCAGCAGTTCCTAATGGTGCAGGTGGGTCCTTGGACATGGGACTCATTCAAGGGCAGCTGGGACCCTGTGAAGGTGCAAAGCCAGCAGAGCAGGGAGGAGGTTTGTGCTTTAGAATGGAGGTAGTTGTTGACAAATTCTTGACTGGCAGAAGCTGTGAACAAGCTCACAAAGGACTAAGTGGTGGCTCACAAAAGCATCCCTGTGTGTTTACGATAATTTCTGTAAACCTTCAGTGCAAGAAGGGCTCTCTATTGAAGCTGTTCATGAAGGACCAGTGTCAATGCAGAGTTGTCTTTGATTCACCAGGTGCAGGGCAAATCCTAATCGATTTAGTGGTGTTTTTGCAAACCGAGTTAACATTGGAGCACCTAGGTCTTGATGCGTTTGTTTTTTTTAAGGGTGTGTTGAGAAAACCAGTGGGACTTGCTGAGCCGCTGCCCTCAGCCAGGTGTTTTGAGAGAAGTGAAGGACAAACCACAAAAACACTGTGTGAGAGAGGAAGATGCCAAATGGGAAGGAATTAGAAAGCAAACCAGAAAAGCAACAAGTAAAATAATAACAGGGAAAAAATTATTTTGAAGGACTAAGGTGAGTGTAGCAATGTTTTTTCTTACAGGTAGTATATCTTAACTACTTGGAGCAAAAATAATTTCCCAGGCTTTTCTTTCTATCTGGATAATCTCTGGCTTTTGACAGCCCAGTGAGTTGGGACATTTTGGCCTCCCTGTGGTCTGTGAAGCTTTGAAATCCAAGTCCAGGCTTGTCCTGGTCACTACAGTGATGTGCTGCTGCTGTTTGAGCAAAGCTGGTATGTGTGTCTTCCTAGAGAAGAAAGTATCTTGTGGGATGACACGTGGCAAACATTGATGTCCTTGTAACAAGTCCAGGTTGCTTAGTTTTTGGTGCATTGGTAGCTATTTGTGGCTTTGCAAAAACCTCTGTAAACATCTTCAGTCCTCATTGTGTTACTGTGCTAAAGGTTAGAGGGTGCTGGGCTCTGACACATCTTGCATGTAAGGGTAGGATCAAGCATTTGATGTTTCAGGAGGTGGCAGAGATTTGTTTGCCATTGGGGTCTGGGAATAAGGCAATTAGAGTAGTAGAGGGGAGTGTGCTCCACGGAGGTGGTTCCTGTCTATCCTTATGCAAAAGGAGTTTACAAAAAGTCTTTCCAAGGTGGAGAGAAGCCCTACAAAGTTTCGGGTTTGCTCTGGGTGGGGGACAGCCCTGGATTATACAGCTGAGCAGGGGTGGGCTGTGAGCTGCAGGAGCACTAGGGCTGTGGGTTCCTGCCTGTTGCTGTTAAGAAACCTCATGTCAAATCCTGTTCCACTCTTAGGTCAAAATGGATTTCATCCCCTTAGCGTGGGGATGTTTTTCATGTAGTTAAGAGCTGGGAGTCTGCAGTATGGAACAAGGAATGGGGAACTGCTGGTGCAGCAGGAAGGTTATCTGGAAATATCCACCCATAAAATGGGGGCTATAATCAGTCCTCCTGGAGAAACATTATTCATTAATGTTTGTAAAATGCTTTGAAGTCTTCATCTGGGAGCCTTTTTAACAGAGTAAAATGTTAGCTGTATTACCGTAGCTAAGCCAGACCTTAATGACCACCTTCCCTCTCCGAGCCCCATTTCTAACAGGGTTTGGTGAAGAAGTGAAACATCAGCAGAGTGACCAAAGAGAAGTGAACTGCTCAGCAGAAATTTAAATAGTGCTTTTCTTTCTTGGGATTATGTCCTGGCCCCATGGACTTTGCTGCCAGGAGTGGAACTTGCAGAAGGGTTGAGGAGTTTATTTCCAGGCTTATACCATGCTATCCCTTTTGATAGCTGGTTTAGGACCCCCTTGCGTTAGTACTCAGTGGGGCTCTTTGGGTGATTAAAGTCATCACATCTTGTTTTGATGGGATGTCACCATAATGAGACTGGCATACTGGGATGTGAGGGAGCCGTGGCTATCTGGGGCACACAGCAAGCAGGTGAAAGACTTTGCTGGGGTGAAACAAAGAGAGCCCCAGGGTGCAGTGGAAAGCTGGTTTGATTGGGTGCTCAGCTCTGGCTGCCCATTAAGTGTCCCTTGCTCCCTGCCCATTTCCTACTGTGCTGCTTATCCTCAGTTGATAGCAGAGTAGCATTTGCCTTTTGATTTGCTGTACTTCTGGTGTCAGGAGGTGAGGCTGGGTGATGGTGTTAATGTAAGCAAGGGTCACTTTCTTTCATATGAAGGAAGTGGGGTGGGTTCAGCCCATACTGTATCCCCACGTGTACCAGGGGATGGGATCCCAGTGTGGAGGCAAACTGGTAAATGGGTGTGCCAATAGTTGGTGGTGTGGGGACACATCCCAAAGAGTGAGCTAGGAACATGTCATTAGTGTGGCCTGATGTGTCCTGTTCAGACATGGCCGATAACCTTCCTGGCCAGATCTAACACCCCAGCTCATTGTGTGTCCGTTCCTTGGCCTCGTCCAGGATTAGGCTGGGATGACTCCTGCCTTGGGGACTGCATTGCTGATCATTTCCTGGAGATTTGAGATGCCCACACATGCCTTGGTGTGAGGGAGGCTGCTCTGCATTGGGATGATGGCTCTCAACTCTGTGACAAAGATGTCTCCAGCCAAGAGGTAGAGCATGCTATATTGCATGCAGCCCATAGCAAGGATGCTGGGAAGATGGACTAGCAAAACAGAGAGGAGCCAGCATCTAATGTTTCTAGGGACGCATCCTTCTGATGCACCCAGTGATTGTGGAGCTCCCAGCCAAAGACTGACCCATCCTTTGCCTCTAATTTCATCTTTTCTCTTTGAGTCTAGTCCCCGTAAAGATGCAGCTCTCCAAGAAGACATTCCAGGGGGGTTTAATCACTGTGCTCACTGCAGCCCCACTGCGCTTTTGGTCTAAGCACCTGCTGTTTCATTTAATTAGTAACAAATGGGAGGCATAGTTGGGGGGAAGAGAGAGCAGCACACTAGTGAAGTATTTGCTGCAATGTGATGTATTTCATTTTGGGTTTGGAATAGAGGCCACGAGGAACATTTTCCAGAGGGCTTCCTGAACCTCCTCTGTTCACAAGGTGATTATTTGAGGAGGGGGGGTGGGGGTGGATTTAAATCTGTGCCGCTAATTTCTGCAAACAGCCACATTATTTTTAATTCATACTCCAGACTCCCTCCACCCATGGCTTGATGTTAGGAGCTGTGAATTTTCCACGTCATAACAGTCGCTCTATAAAGAGAGCCCTTCAAATATATTTTTAAAAATTGATTTCAGATATGTCAGGCTCTCAAGTAAGTCACTCTTCAGAATGGAAAACTAACTCTTTCCTTCCCTCGTGGTGACTTGTTAATTTATTTGTATTTCAGTAGCGCATACCAACTCTGAGCAGAGGTGGGTCTCTCTGGTGTTAGGGACTGGAAAATGCATGAGAAGCCACAAGTCCTGATGAATATAAATTGAAAGAAGTAATTCCTTTATTCACCATGACTGGTTAAGCTTGGGAGCTTTCGTTGAGATAAAAGCATTACATTGTTAGCAGCATTTTACTGATGCAGGGAAGGGAGATGAAGACACTGGGGTGAGACTTCAGTATTGAGCCACTTATGCTGGACACTGGCTATGTCCCTGCCCTTGGAAGATCAGCAGCTGGAGCTTCATGCAGGGTAGATTGTGTTTGCAGCTTCCATGTGCTCCAGCACACCAGCACTGCTGGCTGGTGGTGTGTTTTTGTTTGTTTGTTTGTTTTGGGGGGTTTTTTTGTGGTTTTTTGTTTTGTTTGGTTTGGGTTTGAGTTTTATTGTGTGGTGTGGGTTTTTTTGTTTGTTTGGTTGGTTGGTTTTTTTGTTCTTTTTTGTTTTTTTTTCCCATGGGAGTGGCAAGTTTAACAGTGATTTCTTGTACTTCTACGTCTGATGTAAACTGTAATTCATAGTCTAGAGGCACATAAAGTGTATTTGCCTTCTGTCTTATTTTCGTAGGGTAGTTAAAGCACTAGAAGGGCTGCAAGGAAGAACACTGTTTGGTTGTGTTTTTTTGGCCTGCCCTGACTAAAGCAGAAAAGCTGAGTTTTAGAGATTTGGACTTTGGATTCCCTACTCTGCAAGAGCTTTCATCTCCCATGGATTTTGAGAGGATAAATTAATTTGTGACCATCAGATGCCCACATGCAGCAGTGACTGGGTCATGATGAAAACTCAGATTGATCATTTTGTTCTCAGGTAGAACTTTAAACTCAATCCTGGATATTGGGTTCTGGTCTAAGAACAAGAAAAGTTCGCAGAAAATTCTCAGCTTGTGAGATTGTCATAATATGTCCATCCTGCAGGCATTCAGTATTAGAAGAGAATATTTCAGTTGGAAGGGACCTACAATGATCATCTAGTCCAGTTGCCTGACCAGTTCAGGGCTGCCCAAATGTTAAAGCATGTTATTAAGGGCATTGTCCAAATACCACTTAAACACTGACAGGCTTGGGGCATTGACCGCCTCTCTAGGAATGCTGTTCCAGTGTCTGACCACCCTCTCAGTAAAGAATGTAAGCTCATTTGTAGCTGTTCATTGCCTTGTGTGCTCACTGCTGTCAGCCACACTGTAATAACTCCCGAAGACTTCCTAGCTGGCAAGGCAAATGTAAGAGACATTTCTCTGGGAAGGGAATTTGATTGCACCTGAAAATCCAGTGACATCATGGAAAAAAGAATCGCCTTTGCGTGAAGTGCCCAAGCATGGAGCAGCAGTCCTTCTGCAACCCAGAAGTCATAGATTTTGCAGAAATCTGCTCTTCCTCTTCCTTCTCTGAGTAGTTTGTTTTTTCATCTACTTGCAGTCACACAGGGCACCTGCACATCTCCTGGCCCTGGCAGACTCCTGCGAGTCAGCATTATGCTGAGAATCAAGCCCATAACCCCCCAGCCGTATCTCTTCCTCCTCTTAGTTTTTCCACATTCCTCTATATTCCTACCTAATGTTAGAAATAGGTTCTTTCTGTGTGGATTATATCGGGAAGCCGTACCTTATGGGACACATTCAGACTTGGGATGTAAAGTTTCCACCTTTGACATTTGAGAGATGCTTTTAAGTAGACGAGATAGTATTACAGTGTCAGCCCATCTGTCATTGGAAGCATTGATGTTTGAATCATATTCTTCTGCTCAATTTTAACAGAAAGGCAAGTGAAGCTGTCTGGCAGTTTGCCTTGTTGCACGCCTCAGTATGGCTAAGAAGGGACATTTGTTTTCATTTTCAAGCCTTTGTTTTATTTGCACCGTTGAGTGCTGTTCAGTCCCTCATCCAGGCAAAGGAATTGCCTGCCCAGGCTGCTCTTGCTGCCTGTAATGGAGAACAGCTTGGCCCTTCACCTGCTGGTGCTTGCTTTCGAAATATGAGTATCTTCATCCAGCTTCAAATCCTTCTCCATGTTGATACTAATCTGCAAGGCTCAAAGCAGGGGTGAGATTTCAAAGCCTCTGTAACCATGTTAGATCTGTAGCGTGACGCTCGGGCTGTGTTGAAAGCCAGTGTGTTGGAGCACATGTAACCACATCTCTGCACCTGTTAGAGTGGGGCAAATTTCTTCTGAGTTTTGTTTCTGGTTTTGCTAAGCTGTTCTCAGATTTTCCCCTGTTTCTGTCCAGTATGATATTCTCCTGCATCTGACCTCATGGCGAGCTGTGCACCAGCCCCAGATGAAGGGCTAGAAACAATTGTCTGCACCTGGCTGAGCAAAACAGCTTATTTGTGTATATGTGTGTGTGTCTGGTAGTGTAATTTATTTGTTCAGTGACTTGAGCCAAGGTTTCCCCCCAAAGGAAGTGCTAATTAAGCGAGATAACTTTGCATCTGGGTTGTTGGCAAAGAGCAGCTCCCTGTGCTTGCAAGGTTGCTGACCACAGGTGTGGAGCTGCTACCCTCCCATGCGCTTCTCTGTCCCTATTTGATAATTTAGGGAGGTTAGCAGTACCTGTGCTTTGATGAGGATAGGGTCTTGCTTTCTGATGTAAAAGGGGCCATTCTGTGTGACGAAATAATCTCTCTTATCCTCAGCAGGGTACATATGTGGCTCCTAATTTTTGAAGTTGCTTCTTTCCTGGTCAAAAGTAATCAGTATGTCGTTCCTCCTCCCAGCTTCACTTCTTTCTTGGGATGCTTTCTGGTTCCTTTAAATTGAAGTTTTCAGGCTGGGTTCTGTGGATGGCTGAAGCAGCAATTCCCTGGAGAAGCTGTACCCCAGTCTCTTACAGCCATAATGCTGAGGTGCTAAAGGTTAATCAAATAAATAACCCTAGAGATCACAGGAGGATCACACAGGCTCACAAAAACCATCAGCCTGCTCTAGATGTTGCGGTGCCATCAGACAGCGTGGCTGCTGCTCAGAAGGGAATTACAGGGCCTGGATGTGGCCTGAATCTCTTTGATGCAAGTTACTATGTTTCTGGATGCCTTCTGTGACAAAGCATCATCAAGTAGTTTTGGGGGTGTGAGGATCTGTGAAATGTTAATACTCTGCCTGAGCCAGGGGCTAGGGCAGAAGAAAGCTGTGTAGTACCTGCAGTTTGTTGGTTAGACTTGGACTTTACAACACATCTGCAAGGATGTTTCCCCAATCTGGACATCCTTCTTATGTGTCTTTATTGTGGCTTTGTGTGATGGAGAGAAGGACAGAATAGATGAGTGCAGACCTTCAGGGAAGATGGGAAATGGCCCTGGATGCCTGCACAGTGCCCAGCAGGGTCAATGCAAGGTGACTGTCATGCTTGTTGGTCCTGCCTGTCTGCCCCATCCAGCTTCTAAAGCTGGTCACAAGACATGGAAGGATGTAGAAGTCTGCATCCTCACTGGTCTTGTCCTGGATGGACATCAGCAGTCTGGCCACCAAAGCACCTTGTAGGTCACCTCCTTCCCCTCAGAAATGTTTGGGATGGAGCTTCTGGATGGGATTGCTTGTTGTGACTTCCTGTTCCTTGCAGCTTGCTCTCCCCAGGACCCTTTCCTTGCATTGCCCAAGCATACGTGTTATATAACCAGTGTGTATCTTTCACATGGCCACAGCAGATTGCGTGTGTGGCCAGTCAGGCTGGAGAAATCTTGTCTTCGTTTTGCAACAGAGTACGTGCCCAGTTATGTACAAATGGACCCTGGTGATGCAGCTTTCCTTGTGTCATTGGAAGAGCATCTGCCAGAGGAGGTCAGGCATGGATGCTTACTGGCAAGGTGGACATGTAGCCACCTGTCTATGATGCAAGGGTTGCTGGTGTGCAATCCACGTGGCTCTGCAGCCACCCTCAGCTTAAAGCTCAGGAAGCTGCTGCCCTGATGGGGATGGGAGAGGCATCTCCTGCGTGGACACAACAGCTCTGGCTTTCAGGGCTGCACCACGCTGCCTGTGGCAGGTAGCAGCATGCTGAGTACCCTCTCTGCCTGGTCCCACTGACCACAGTCCCAGGTCAGGTCTTGAAAATGCCACTGGGGAGGGATATAGGCTGGAAGTCTCCCACTGGGAGGATGGAGCTGGAAGGAGCCCCTCTCCTTCCGGATGCAGGCATCTGCCTTCGTGTGCTGCTTGTCTCTAACAACTTGTAGCAGTTTTATCATCTGCAAGTTTGGAAAAGTCACAGCCCTGACAGTATTTCTTGACAATGTGCCTGCACCACTTAAAAGCTACTGAGATTAAAAAAGACCAAAAAAACTCCCATCATCGTCAAAGACCTCCACTGATGCTTTTAATACCCTGCCAAATATTACATGTGATTAGTTGGTATAATCCACAGAATACCATCTGGTTCACGAGTGGCATGTCAAGGAATGGATGATTATTATCCAAACGAAAATCCTGGACTAGCACACAAGAGGCCCTGTAAACACTCGGTGTGCCCATCCTGCTCCAAGCAGCACATGTGCAGCCACAATCCACACCCATCTACTTTTTCAGCGTTTTACTTTCATTCTCAATTAAATTAACAAAGCTCCTCGGGCAGACTTGTACTTACAAAAATAAGGTTTTAGTCCCAGACTCCCTTCTTAGGGACCTGGGTTGGATTTGTCTTGCAGGACATGTTGTTCCTACTTCCAGTGTAGTATTGCATCATGGTCTGGTCCATCTACAAGGTCTTTGTGGATGGCTGCATGGGTTCCCTGGGATCCTTCATCTGATCATGGGCTTTAAAGACTCAGATACTACCCAATTCCCCCTTTTTTAAATAGAGAACAGTGTCTTTGATGCATGTTGAGGCAGCGATTGGAAAGAGCTGGCATGTGTTTGAGTGTCCAGCTAAAGTTCCTGTGTTGTGTGGCTGTGTTAGCAACAGGAGGTCTCTTTAAAACAGCTGTTATGATAACTGTGGACTTTGTCTCCCTTGACCAGAAAAAAAACCTGCAAAGAGAAACCAATCCATGAGATGTCATTGCAATGGGCACCAGTAAGGACAGAATGTTGCAAGCCTACATTTATTCTTCTAGCATGTAAATCCTTCCCTCCTACCACTGCAAGCCCAGGCAGGCAACTATGGCTTGGAGTCTGTCCTTCCCATGCACCAAACACCCTTGTTGTTCCTTTGTGCCAGATGAGCATCTTGGGATGATGCTGGCACCTGGGGCTGGGCAGTGCCAGAGCTGAAGGACCCATGCTGGGGCTGGAAGTGTTAAGGCTGGCAGCTGTCTCTGAAATATTGGAAAACGCCTGTCCGTGCTTAGCTCCCTTGAGGCCCCAAGCAGGGTATCTGTTACACGTGCAGCTCCACCCGCTCGGGTGGTGGGATTTGTTGTCTGTACTCCTTTCTAAATCCCCCCAAAGATGGGAGACACGTGTTTGGAACTAGATATGCAGGCAAAACATCTTGGGGTTTGGAGGTAGGGAGAGGGGGAGGAAAGAAGACAAAGGAGTCTCCTCTCAGTGTGGAGTTAAAACCTGTGGTTGTGTTGTGCTTGGCATGGTTTCTTCATTGTACTGAGCAGTGCCGTCGCTCTCCCCTGTCCCCCAGAGCTACAGGCAGTGTCCTATGGAGACGAGTAGATACCATTTCAGATGGCGTTTCTGAAGTAAAATGTGCCATTGTGTTCAGAGCTATTGTTTCTGTTTTCAATATTGAAGTTACTTGTGGTTTCCAGGGGACAATATATCAAGCAGAGCTAACAGGCTGTAGAGAAGATGTAGATTATGAAAACAGAGGGATTAAGTTTCATACATTTGGATCTAAATTCTTGTCTCTCTCCTAGTGTAAGTAGGGGAATAGTCTTGCAGGCTCATAAAACTCTACCAATTTAACTGTGTGTTTTTAAGCAGGTTTAGTTAAAAGCATGGTCACCACTATGTAAGCAACAGAAGTTTCTCTAAGGATGGATTCTGTGGGTGCAAGACTAATGACAACCTGATGTATAAATCAGGCTTCAAAGCGTTCCTGCACCAGACTTTGCACCAATTCAAGCAAAACCTGTTTGTGAAGGTGAAGTCTGTCTGGTTGTGTAGTGTCTTCATAAAACGCTGGTGAAATCAGCAATTACATCCTTATAAGAGAGGAGTAAGAAAGGGTAGAAGAGGGCATTGCACGGAATTCCACCCCCACAAATGAACACAAAACCTCACGTGTTACAGAATTGGGGTGGGGTGGGAGTGATTTATGCTTTTG